>JAMJFZ010000818.1:5005000-5090000 GCA_026225945.1 Cricetomys ansorgei | reverse complement strand
CTGGCATTAACATCTCTGCACTCATCCTACAGAAAGGACGCCACAGTTCAGCCAGGCCCCACTGGAGGCCCAGCCCCTCCCTGCAAGAACCAATCTGGCCAACTCCAGCCTGGTTCCTGGACCCAGAACCCAAACATGGCCATCTTCTCCAGAGAGGCCTACATCCCACACCTTAGCACCCTCATTCACGCTGGCCATTTCTTCTTTTCAGCTTGCTGGAGCATCCTCGACTTCCTCAGAGGCTGCACTTGTCGGCAGCCACTTTGGATCCTGTCTGTCAGGATTGCCCCTGAGTAACCCCGGCTGGTTGTCCAAGCATGGCTTCTATACTAAGTTACTTTTCCGTCGCTGTGATAAAATACCCTGACCAAAAACACTGTGGATCCACTTGGCTAACATTTCCAGGTTATAGCCCGTCATCCTTGGGAGTCAGCACAGCAATTCAAGACAGGCGCTGAAGCAGAGCCAGGGAGCAATGCTGCTTCCCAGCGTGCTCCCTGGCTCATGCTCAGCTAGCTCTCTTACACGGCTCAGGCTCGTCTGCCTAGGGATGGCGCTGCCCACGGTGGACTGAGTCCTCCCACAGCAATCATCATTCAAGACAGTTTCTTTCAGACCTGGCCACAGGCTAATCTAATGAAGACAGTAGATCGGTGGAGGTTCCCTCTCGCCAGGTGACTCTAGCGTGTGTCAAGTTGACAGTAAAATCTAACCAAGGTAGCTCCCCAGCACGCAGCAAAGTACCAAATAGAGAGTGGAACGAGCGGCTTTCTATAGGAACCTGAGGTGAACATGGCTCCACCACCCACCCCCGCCATCACGCTCTGCCTCAGCATGGGTCCAAATGCCGTGGAACCGTGTCCCTGTAGTCACTTCAAAACTGTGAATCAAAAAATAGGGCTGGGAAGATGGCCAGCGGATAAAGTGCTTGCCGTGGAAGCATAAGGGTCTGAGTCCAGACCTCCACGGTCACAGCTTGTCTGTAACCCCAGCTTTAGAGGCAGAGACGAGCGGATCCAGGAGAGCGCTGGCTAGACAGTCTATCCAAAACAGCAAGCTCCGGGACTAGCGAGAGAGGGACTTTGTCTCAAAAAATAGGATAGAGAGGAGTAGAGAAAAACATGTGGCTCTCTAGCTTCCACATATGGTTACACCAAACACACACACTCATACACACACTCACACACACATATACACACATATACGCACTCACACACATATACACACTCATACGCACACACACTCACACACACACATACACACTCATACACACTCACACATTCATACACACACACTCATACACACATACACACACTCACACACTCATACACACACATACACACACTCACACACTCATACACACACATTCATACACACACACTCACACACACACATACACACACTCACACACTCATACACACACTCATACCCACACTCACACACACACTCACACTCACACAAACATATACACACTCATACACACATATACACACACTCACACTCACACACACACTCACACACTCATACACACACATTCATACACACACTCACACACACATACACACACTCACACACTCATACACACACATACACACACTCACACACACATACACACACTCACACACTCATACACACACATTCATACACACACTCACACACATACACACACACACACACTCATGCACACATACACACTCATACACACATATACACACACTAACACACACACTCACACTCACACACATACACACACAAACATACACATACACACTCATACACACACATTTGCATACACACTCGCACACACACTCACACTCACACACAGATCTTCCTTTGATTGTCTCAGGTAATTGGTCAATGATGAAAAGCTAACGCATGGGTCTATAAAGTGATCAAAAGATGAATAATACAAACTGATATTAAAACAGTAAGTTGTTGAGGCTTTAAGAAAAATCAGTAAATATTATGAAACAATACTATTAATGCTCACAGAAGAGGGAATTCTAGAACATTCCACAAAAGCAAGCTTGGAATTGAGCACCTACAGTCTGTGTGAGAGTTATACCTTCGACTAAGTAGTCTTTTTTTTTTTTTTTAATTCATCCTCAAATAAAAGCTTTTATATTGTTGTCATTTGGCCATTCACTCATGACTCCCTCCAACTCCCTCCAGATTCCTCCTTCATGCTTCCCGCCTAATTTTATGTTGTTTTATTTAAACCCACAGAATCCATTGCACACTGTCCACATACACACAGATATGAGCCATCCACAGGAGCACAGCAACCCACCAGTGGCCACGCTGCTAAAGAAAACCAACTCTCCCTCCGAGCAGACATCAGGGATGAACAACTTAGCCAGGGGTAGAAGCTTGGAGCCCCTCCCCCACCCATTCTGGACTGATGACTGGCTAGACCGGAGCACAGAGCCACAGCAGCTGTGGGTGCCGTGGTTCCTTCATGTCCAGAAGACAATGCTTTGCTCTCTCCCTCCCTGGTCTCTGGCTCTTAAGATATTTCTGTCTCCTCTCTCTCATGATGCTCCCTGAACCTTTGAGGGTGGAGTGTGCTGTCAATGCCCCATTCGTGGCTGAACATTCCACAGACACTCTTTGTGCTTCGAGAAGTGTGCATCTCCATGTTAACTGCCACCCACTGCAGAGAGATGCATTTTTGATGGGGACCCTACAGACACAGGGAACATATTTAGAAAGCAATTTGATACAATGTCCGTTTAGTAAAATAACAGTAGTAGCTTCATCCCCCAGAAGCTAAGTACTCCCAACCACAGTCTCGGCCAGTTTTACAGTACCAGACACGGGTTTCTTTTTGTGGAACAGACTTAAACCCAATCAGGAAACCAGCTGGTCACTCCCATAACATTAAGCCACGATTACACCATGTCTTAATTAAGTTTCCTATTGCAGTGACAAACACCACTGAACAGAAGCAGCTTGGGAAGGAAAGGGTTTACTTCCGCTTACAGACTGTAGTCCATTACCTAGGAAATCAGGGCAGGAACCTCGGAGGAACAGTGTTTATTGACCTACTCCTCATGGCTTGCTCAGCCTGCTTTCTTATAGCACCCAGGACCACCAGCCCAGGGATGGCACCACCAACAGTGGGGCCCTTCCACATCAATGGCTCAACAACCAATCAAGAAACTGCCCCACAGGACTGCCTATAAGTCAATCTTATGGAGGAATTTTCTCCATTGAGGTTCCCTATTCTCAGATGAACAGAGCCATTTAGAGAGGAACTAAAGGGGCAGAGGAGGGGAGGGAACCATAATCAGGAGACGTTATGTGAGAAAGGGACCTATGTTCAATAAAAGGAACAAAAAAAAAACATTCATAGACCTATCTTACCACGCCAGGCATTACTGTCGCTTACAGGGCTCACCGATGGTTAAGAATGGCAATGGCTGGGAAGCTTAAATGAAGAGAATGGGAAGGCAGGACAGAGGAGGGGGAACTAACACAAACTGTGATTGAAAACAGTCATACGGAAACCTATTTTATGAGCTTTCTAAAATTACGCATAGATTGCGCATGCGCGCGCACATCATCATTTTAACTGGGGTCCGCTACGGAGAGGATAACGCCCCTCCAGGAAGCTGCAGGTTGCCAGATAAAAAGCCTAACTCGAGAAGGGTACCTCCTCCGGAGTCGTTGAACAGGAGGTCCCAGAGGCCCCCTAAAAACAATACAGGCTGTTGCCATTGCTCACCAGAACCTGATGATAAGACTCTATAGCTGAAGGGACCACACCCTTGGGTCACGGGACCACACCCTTGGGTCACGGGACCACACCCTTGGGTCACGGGACTTAGAAAGATCAAGCTGGTACTGACTTGGAGGCTTCCCGGCTGCTGACTGGCTTTCACGGTGTCAGGGGGTGATGGGTGGTAGGCTACTAGTGGAAAAGAGTCACCAACTGCATTTTTTTTTAAGACAGGGTTTCACTCTGTAGTCTAGGCTATTCTTGAACTCACTACGTAGCCCACGTTAGCCTTGAACTCATGTATCCCAGACTGAGTTTTAAATTCATGGCAATCCTCCAGTTTTAGCCTCCAAAATACTGGCATTACCCGCATGCATCTCATACCCAGCTTCTGATAGCAATTAAAAGAACACACGGATTCATGTACAGATGGTAGACTGGGAGCAGCCAGGGAGTTCTCCTAAGTAGGTACAAATCAGCAAACAGCCAAACAGATCGTGGTAAATTCATTCTGCGAGTCACAGAATGAAACACGAGCACAAGCAGGAGGTACTGTTACATCTCAGAGGGTCCCAAACCAGCCATAAGTAAACACATTGGCAGATGCAGAGGAAGGGGAAGGAACAGCGCTCGGCACATAGTAGGCACTCACTTTAACATACGAAATGTTTAAAAATGAGACCGAGAGAAGTGCACCAGAATGTGAACGCTTCCACTGAGAGGCGTGACTTGGGAGGACATCTTTTTTCTACGGTTTTGTGCATTTTCCTGAGTTTCCTTAAAAATCAATATAAATTCTAGATGGTTCAGCAGTGAAGAGGGCTCACTGCTGCTTCAGAGGACCATAGATAGGCTCCCAGCACCCACACAGGGCCACTTACAACCACCTGAACCCCCAGCTCCTGGAGATCCAACGCCCCCTTCTGGTTTCTGCAGGTACTACACACAAAAAAATGATAAACTTTCCCTCACACAAAGTTTTGTGTGTGTCTGTGTGTGTTCACGTGCTACAGTTCTCGGGCATCTGGAGGTCTGAAGACACTCCATAAGGAGTCAGCTCTCTTCTGCTATGCTATGAGACGAAGGGAGCAAACTCAGGTCTTCAGGACCACATGCCAATTCTCCTCCAGCTCAGACACATCGTTCTTATAGTAGAAATAGCATGATTGATTTTAAAACACTATATCGATGTCATAAAAGATCTAGATGCAGTAGGCTGGAATGCGGCTCAGTCAATAGATACTCGCCTGGCAAGTATGAAGCCCCACCTTTGATCTCAGGCACTGCATAAACCAGGTGTGACGTCACCTCTGTGATCTCAGCACCGGAGAAGGGGTGGCAGAAGGTAGGAGTTCAAGGCCACCCTCAGCTACATAGCAAGTTTGTAGGCAGCCCAGGATACAGAGGGAGGCAAGGAGGGAGGGAGGGAGGGTAGATAGAGGGGGGAAGGAGGGAGTAGACAGAGGGAGGGAGGGATGGAAGGAGGGGAGAGGGAGGGAGGAAGACCAAGTTTTATCTGTGAAGACGAAAGACTATCACAAAATCTAAACTACGTACAATGGCTGTCGGCCTGTAGACTCTAACAGAGGAGCCTGGAGTGCATTTCCAGCTCATTTTCTGTGCGAAATAGAAGTCAAACCTGTTACCCCACAAAAATAATAATGATGATGGTGATGATGACGAATAACTAACATTGTAAAGGGTTTTCTTTACTTTCTGCCTCCCAGGCTCTAACCTGCATGACTTCCATCAGAGCGAGTTATTGCCACCGGCTGGGAAACAGGTGGCATGTTGGAGATGTTTTGTTTTAAAATCAGGAGAGCAATTCACAGGCAGGCGGACCCCACAGGCTACCTCGCAGGGCGGGTGCCCGGTGGCCTGCGCTTTCCAGACGAGATCCGCCCCCTCTCTGTCCCCTTTGCCCATCAGGGTAATGGCAGCAAAGGACCACAGTCTGCCCTTAATAATACAAAAGACAGCCAGATTTCTACACAGTGAGAATGTGAAGACGGAAAGATAGAAACTTGAAACCCCAAAACCTTCTTAGTGGGGAGAGCCAGGCTGTGCCATCTTCTACCCATAAGGGAGTTTGATGGGGTTGGCAAACATCTGAAGCTCCAATAATAAAGATTAGAGCACTTTGGAGCCAACAACAAACAATACAGCAACAGTAATAATAATAATAATGTGGTTCATAACAGCCAGGTGCAGAGTCTCTCTGTCTGGGTTTTTTCCCCCAAACCCCCCACAATCCACACCCTGCACCTCACGTTTACATTTCTGGTCCTTAAACTCTCATTTCAAATTCTAAGTGTTTGGAGAAACTCAAAATAGCCTGGAGCCCCTGCCCCTCCATCTCCTCCTCCCCCTTCCCCCACCAGTCCATGGTGGAGGATGTATGAGGTCGTGTGGAGTCACACCACACAGAGATGTTGGCAGAACACACCCTCCACCAGCAGGGTGGCCGTGAGCTCCCTCCATTACTCCTAGGTAGGGTGCACTTGTTGCTGCCTGGTGGCCTTTCCCATCACACCAGACATGTGTGCACGCCACTCAAGAGCTGAAACTCAAACCAGGTTAGACACGAACAAAAACATGGATGCTGAGGGGGAGGGGGTCCCCTCTTCACTTTGCATCTATCCCACTGAAAGGAGCCCCGAGTAGCACCCAAAATTACCCAATCAGAGAGCTCTGGGTTTTTTTGTTATTGTTTTTAAAAATTTGTGTGTAGGGATGTTCATGTCTGTGAATGGGTATGTATGGAAGCATGTCTGTGTGGGGTGTGTGTGTGTGTTTGTGCGTGTGCGCACGCGTGTGTGCACGCACAGGCACACACCTGAGGGGGCCAGAGGTTAACATCGGGTGTCATTATTGATCACTCTCCACTTTATTTTTTGAGACAGAGACTCTCTCACTGAACCCAGAGAGAGCCAGTTTGGCCAGGCTGGTTGATTGGCAAGCCCTGGGAAACTCCTGTCTCTGCCTCACCAGCCATACGGTTACAGATGCCTGAGATCTGACCTCGGGCACGTGTGTTTGTACAGCAAACACTTTACTGGTTGAGCCAGCTCCCCATCCCCCATGATTTGTTTTTTTAAAGATAAGATTTAGTATAGCCCAGGCTAGCCTCAAAATCACCATGTAGCCAAGGATGACCTTGAATTCCGGGTCCTCCTGCCTCCACTCAGAGTGCTGGGATGACAGGTGCAAACCACCACCATTCCCAACTGAACAGAGGCTCCGTGCAACTCCGTGGCCACCCGGACTGCAGTTGTTTTTGAAGGTTGTTTTGAAGTCTCCACAGACAGGAGAAAGACTAAGTTTCTGAGCTCTGAGATCCCACAACTCCATGCACAGGCACAGTGGAAAAAATACCCCGGATCTGTGAAGCAAAACAGCATCCTTCAGCAAGCATCTGTTTCCATGGTAGGGGAAGCACCTGCAATCAGGGTAAGTTTTGGAGTTGTTTGGAAGTTCCCATATTCTGTTGTAGACCCACTAACTGGCTGTCACTCATTTTAGCACACCATGACGTGCTCTCTGTGAGGACATCCGGCCAAAGCCAGCATGGAGATGTGCCAAAATACAAGCTTACCAGTAAAACCCTCAAGTGAACCAGGACTGCAGGATCTGTGCGTGTATATGAACTCTACGGTCGGCAGGTGGCGCTGTTCATGGCTACAGCCGCTCACCAAGACAGTGACCATCATAATACAGAGTAAGGAAATGACAGTGAGTGGCATGAGGGCAGAGGTGGCGGCTCAGGAGACTTGTCAGAGAAGCATGAGGATCTCAGTACAATTCCCCAGTCCATGTAACAAAGCTGGGCAGGGTGGCACACAGCACTGGGGGAGGGGTGGTGGTGCAGACACTGGTCAGCCTGGGTATTCAGTGAGCTCCAGGCCACTATAGACAAGTTTCATGGCTCCTGGGAGTAACACCTGAGTCTGGCCTCTATATGTGCACACACCTGAACATGCGCACAAGCATTCATGTGTGTGTGTGTGCGCGCGCGCGCGCACACACCTGAGACATCACATAAGCCAACCGGGATGAGGAGTAGATTTTAGTGGGTTTATTGAAGTGCAACTCAACTTAGCATTTGCAAGGTACAGTTAGCGGACTTAGGATATTCGCACAGCTTAGGATATCAGCAAGTACAATTCTAGAAGAGTCAACATTCAGAAAAAGGCCCTGACTCCATAAATACTTTTCCCCCATCCCTGACCTGAGCCACTACTGCCCTGCTGTCTCTATAGATCTGATGATTCCAGCTGGATATAAACACACACACACACACACACACACACGTACATGCACACATATGAACACATATTCACACTCAAGGACTTATCCAACAAGCCCTATTTGAAGGTCTCAAAAAGACAGCCACATCATATGTCCCCACCCATCACTGACCCAACAGAGTCCCAGGGATGCCTTGGTCCTAACTGGAATTCTGAAACCTCAGCACGGTTTCTAGAAGAAAAAGCTCTGGCCCTCCAGAAAGGCCTGCAATTGTATCCCCCAAGCCAGGCAGAACAGGGACTCAGAGAGGAGACTAACTCAGTTTTCGGATCTCAGAGACACGGGACACTCCTGGCACAGTAAGTTATGGATGGAGACTCTGGGTCCCCCGACCACACACACACACACACACACACACACACACACACACATGCAATAATAAATAGCAAATGGAGACACAGCCCTTGTAGAAAGAAGGATTTTTCACCAAATATATGAGCCGCCAATGGCAGAGAGGCTTACTCAGCCAAATGATTAGGCTGCGGTTTTATTTCTAAGTGTCTTTTTAGCATCACGGTGTCACCTAATAATAAGTGACATTTCTTGCCCAAGTAGCGGAAGATCTAATTGGCCCTGGAAAAGCCATTTGTCACCCGTTTCAGGGGAAGGGCGAGCAGCAGATGCCGTTACACTAATGGTTTCATTTTTTAAGACACTGAGCATTGTTTATGTGCCGTTCTTATTTTATTGCGCTCAGATTAGCAATCGCTCACGCCCAGCAGAAAGCTGAGCTCTGGGCACATCCCATTCGCTGGTGGCAGCCCCCGGCCTCTCTGACTGGCCTGTCTGCACCCCACAGAGGTCAGCAGCCAGCTCTGGAGGGGTCTGTTGAGCCAGTCAGCTGGGATTTGTCTCATCGTCTGAGTCAATTAGGTCTTCAATATGTGCTTCAATAGTGCAGAATGTCTTTTCTCCATACTCCATGGCCCTGCACTTTGGACTCGCCGTGGTCTGTGGGTAGAGATGTGTCTTCGTGTCCTGATGTGGTGGTTTCTTGTGCTTTCCCTTCCTTTCTTTTCCCTTCCCTTGGTTGACTGATCTTGTGCGTCTGCGCGCACCTCCATTCATGGGTGCTCATTCATTCCACCCAGCCAGCCAGCCCATTACCCTCCACTGTACTTTAAGGACCCCTGATGTGTGACTGCTCCTGTGGAGATGTGAGCAAACATCTCACCCCAGATCTAGAACCAATGACAGGACAGAGAAGCAATTCTACTGAAGTCCAAATTTGTCTAACTAATGAGTTTACTGGGGTCACTTACAGACTCAGAGATGACTCAAAGAGACCTCTGTCTCCAAAAGCCCAAACTGGCTTGGATAATGATTCACAAAGGTTGGATTCCTGGAGCTCTCTGCAGGGCTTGAAAGCAATTCAGCAGATTGGACTTTTCATAGATTGTCTTCACTGTTTTTACAACCTGGAAGTGGGAAAGCATTGTAACCCTGTAAATTTCAGGACTTTCTGGGACTTGTGAGTTGTTCACTTCTGGAGACTTAAGGCGTTTAAAAAAATTGCTATACAACACCAGGCTCGTCCCAGTCCATACCAGGGCTTTTGCACAGGAAACATTTCCCTTTCCCTGATTACTGCTCCAGCTCACCCCAACCTCCACCTCCCCTCCCCTCACATTTTTGCAATAAGAACTTTCCTGACCATTCATTTGAAAGATTAGCCCCCTTCTCAGCTTTCCAGGTCTCATTTTCTCAGTGACACCTACTTAAAACTCAATACATATTTTTTTCTGCTAACTTTCTATTGTGCTGCTCCCTTTATCTATGTGCTATGTTGGGTATTTATCGTCTGCCTCTCTGTTGGATGTAAACTCCAGGCCAGTGGGAATTTCTACTCCCTTCTTCCCCTGATAAATCACACAGAGAAATGTCAGGTGCAGAATAGATGCTCAATAAATAATTTTTGAACAAATAAGTGAAAAAATATTTTTTAAAGATTGGCAATCTCTCTCATCATGTCTACACTTACAGAGGTCACAAAATAAATGCAGTCGGCGGTCACCAAAACTCCTTGTCTGCAATACAGGCTTTGAAATATGAAGATGTTTCATTTTGCTAAAATGGTTGTCATTTTTTTCGGTCTTATCTGCTTCATGTAGAAACCTTCTCCTTGGGAGAACGCAGCTGATCAGTTACCACTGAGAACAGCGGTATTTTTCTTCCTCGTCTGGACCGAGATAATAACCATGAAGGGCCACTCAGGACATCTGTATCCTCAGCCTCAGCCACACACTCCCAGAGATGGGCAGGGTTGTGCCACAGTAATAAATGGCCCTGAGCCTTCAACGGTTTCAAAACCAAGAGCTTGGGGCTGGTAACTGGCTCTGTGAGTAACAGTGCTTGCTGCAACCTGTGAGGACTTGAATTCAAATCTCCAGGACCCGCAGGTGTGCCTGTGTGCATGCCTGCAACCCCAGTCCTGGGAGATGAGGGGTGGAGACGGCAGACAGGCTTGCTGGCTGCTGACCTAGCTTCAGACTGTGAGAGATGTTGTCCCAAAGGAAAAGGCAGAGAATGAGAGAATACCTCTGGCCTCCACATATGCACATATGTGCACAACACACACACACACACCACACACCACACACATGCCATCCATACACTCAACAGACATCCAAAACAACACACACACCACACAACACACACACATACATACCACACACACACACATACACACACATACATACATACACACACATGCACCACACACACATACACACACAGAAACACGTATGTATACATATACATGCATAGAGAGAGAGAAACACATGTATATATATACATGCACACACACAGAGAACACACATGTATACATGTCATGAACATGCACACACAGAGAGAGAAATGTACATGTATACATGCACACACAGAGAACATACATATATACATGTCATGCACATACAGAGACAGAAACATACATGTATGCATATACATGCAATACATGGTCCCCCAAATGCACCTAATGATAGCTTGTTGTCCACATGTATTTCTATCTAAAACCTGCCTCTGCTCAGAAGAGGGAAGGCCGTCAGGATGATTTTTGCACACATGTAGAGACTATTCCCTCCAGGTGAGTTGGAAGCAATTTAGCATTTCCATTAATATTAGTTAATGGTATTAATATTTATCAAGCACCACTCTGTACCAGACGCTGTGCTGGATGCTGTAGATTTTATGTCAACACAGAGCATTTGGTGCCTGGCTCGTTTGAGCGTGGCATCTCTGGAGAGTCATATGCTAATGATACAAAGATGTGTTAACAGTATAAATGCAATGAAAGAAGCTGCAAGATAGACAGCCAAGGACCATGTCAGACAGTGTGAAGCTAGCTGTGTCAACTCGACACAACCTAGAGTCACCTGGGAAGAGATTGTAGAGAAGGGATTGTCTACATGGAGTTGGCTTGTTATGTCTGTGGAAGATTTCTTAATTAAGATCATTGATGTGGAAAGGCCCAGCCCACTATAGGTGGCACCAATCCCTAGGAAGGAGGTTTGAACTGTGTAACAGTGGAGAAATAGAACTGGGCCCAAGCAAGCAGGTGAGCATGCATGCATTTCTCTCTGCTTGACTGGATATGACAGGACAGATCAGCTGTTCTGAGCTCCTGCTGTGCTTCCTCTGGTGATAGACTGTAACCTGGAAGTGTGAGCTAAAATAAACCCTTTCTTCCATGAGTTGCTTACTGCCAGGATGTTTTATTGCAATAAGAAAAGGAATCTAGAATAAACAGGATCTCAGAGTTGGGACAACACCTGAGAGGGAGTAAGAGCGAGGATTAGGGCTGGGTCATGAATGGCCCACAGAGGTTGTATGTAAGTTTGGTCTCCGGCTGTTGGGAGGGGGTTTAAAGGTGGGGCTTAGCAGGAGGAATTTAGGTCTTTGGAAATGTATCCCTGAAGGGGATATTGGCATCCCAGCTCCTCCCTGGCTTTAACTCCCTGCGGACCACAAAAGGCACAGACCTCTTCTTGCTGTAATGTGGTGGCAAAAGTCTACAAATTCAGGAGCCCGCTTTTGCTCCTTGTGAGTTGATTATTTCAGTTGGCTGTGCTGTTCCAGTTGAGAGGAGGCTGTACCCACACTTGGGACAGTTTCTGGAGGGAGTTCTCTATACCCTCAACAAAGGAAGAAGAAGAAGCAGCTAGAGGAGGAATCACACGCCGGGCCCATGTGTGTGTGTGTGTGTGTGTGTGTGTGTGCGTGCTCACGACTGAAGAAAATATTTGTCCTTACCAAAGATGTTGGGGCCCAAATCTAACAGCCTAGGATCAGTCACCCACCTTCAACAAGCCTCTTACAGAGACAATAAGTAAGAGCAGAAAACGGAGATGTTCTCAACGTAGACATATCGGAACAAATAGAAGTCTGCTGAACTCCCGAAGCCTCAAGGCTGTCTTTGGGGTCCTGATTTGAGGCAAGAGGTATGTGCAACCAAGCAATTCCAGTTGGGGTGTGGACCTGCCTAGCAATGACCCACCATTATCTCAGCTTTGGTCTCTCCTGCAAGGTGGTATAACAACTTGTCAGAACTGTGTGAGATCTCTTCCTGGGATACAGATTCCTGCCCTGGCTGACACCAAGCTTTTCCCCTTTTATTCCCAGTAAGATTTCTGGGGAAAACTCCAATGTTATAGGTCTATGGTTTCAATAGTCTAAAAGTCACGAGAGGTAGAAACTGGTCAGGCAGTTTTAGGAAAAAAGGAACCTCAAAAAAAAAAAAGTCTTTAAGCCACCCTTGTATGTGACCAGAAGCTAGAGATATCCTTGGTTCTGCCCTAGCCAGAGGCCAGAGATGCCAGAGGTGTTTGGTATTCAGGTTCCTGTTCAGTTTTCTGCCTTTTTCACACATTCTAAATGAGCCCCACTCTTTGGAGAAAACTGAGCTGAGTGAACACCCCATACCTGGGACAACCGGACAGCTCACTCCTCCCACGCCCCTGTCTTTGTCCTGTAAAGCCTTACTAACTCCTAGACGAGGACTATTCCAGTTTCTTTTGCTGTTGCTGTGGCAAAAATAAAACATCCTGGCAAACAACAGCTTAGGGCATAAAGGGTTTGCTTTAGCTTACAATTCCAGATTACAGTTCCCCATAGAAGGAAGTTGAGGCAGGAACCTCAAACAGCTGGTCACATGACATCCACACAGTCAAGAACAGAGAGATGGATGCATGCATGCTTGCTTGTTTACTCATGCTCAGCTCAGTTTCTCCACTCTTACAAAGTTCAGGATCTCCCTTTGCCTAAGGATTGGTGCCACCCGCAGTGGGCTGGGCCGTCTCACATCAATTGACTTAATTAAGAAAAATCTCCCACTTATATGCCAAGGGGCCAAACCCAACTGTTAGACTGTTTAGACTGTTCCTCACACAGACTCTCTTCCCAGGTGATTCTAGGCTGTGTCAGTTGACACAAAGTGAACCATCACAGGGCACTCAGTGGCGGGCTGTGCAGGACCGCTGCTTACTTTCTGTCTCTTTAAACAATCACCGTTAGTAAATTCCTTTCTGAACGCTCGGCGTCGCCGCTGTCTGTGGTCCTGAAATTCGCTTTTCTGGCTCACGAGGAAAAGATGAGGTCAGATGTTGCTTTGACGGCCGTCGCTTTTCCACTTCTCTGAGCTATTTATTGCCCACAGGAAACAATAAAGATTCTGTTGCCCTCAAAGACCCCCACTTTCCCCAGTATCAGTATAGCCAAAGGGAGGGGTGCAGATCTCTTTAGAAGATGAATATTCCTGTCAGGAGGTTACCATCGATGTGTGGGAAATGTATGCACAATTTCGTACACCTCAAATCCTGGGTGATGTTTTAGTTAATTAATAGATGATATTGAAATAATCATTGACTTTAATTAATGCACTTATTGATGTGATTTCATGTCCACTGGCACACATACACGTGTCTACTCTGCTTTGCACTTAGAGCTGCACCGTGTCCCATCACCCCCAGTCATTTTGCAAAGAGCCCCATTCAAAGGCTTCCACACAAAACAGTGCATCTCTTCCACCTGAGCCAATCCTGAGAAGTGTTCCCACTCACTGGATGTGAGCACTGTGACTTTGAATGGAATGTGTTCCCCCAAATCCCTCGTCCTCAGCGCTCCTCACTGGCTGGAACAAGCCTTCACCCTGCAGGGCCACCAGTATTCAGCGTGATCTGGATTTATGCTTCTGCACACTCAATGGGGAAATGGCGCTTGGTTCTGCTCTAATTTGCATCTCCCTGATCACCGACCACGCAATCATTTTCTGATTGGACTGTAGCTGTGAGTGGTTCTCAATAAGGGACAATCTTTTTCCCATTCGTGGGACAATTTGGCACTGTCTCCAGACATTTTGGTTTGTCACGTGATGTCAGTTGGTTAGAGACCACAGATGCTGCCTAGCATCCCATAGTGCACCTGGCCAAGAATGCCCACAGTGCCCATGAAGAGAAACTTGGAACCCTCAAACTGTGCTTGATAAACACTGTCGTGTCTGAAACATGGAGCTGAGACACATCACTTTGAAACAGTCTCTAGGGTCACTATCAAGAAGGGTCACAATGAGACATTTCTCAGCCAAACCTCCTCTTCTGTACGCATGCTTTGGAGGACTGCCCTGCGATGCTGAGTACTTAGACCACACTGACCGAGGGGACATCCTTTCATGGCAATTAGCAATATGGCTGTCTCCAGTGTGGTAATACGGTGGGATACACCATTGCCATCTTGAAGCTGAGATTGCCCTGGCCCAGTAGCCATGGCAACAAAATAAACAGAAAGAGACAGAGGTAGCCAGGTCTATGGTAATGGCAGCGAAGCTATTGACATCCCTGGTTGAAAAGGAAGAGGAGGGTCACAGGACCCCCAGTGGGGAGCCCAGCCATTGATTGGTTCTTCCTGCTCTCTCACAGCTGCAAGTGATCTTGGGAGATGCTGGGGTATACAGGACACGGGAAGTTGACTGAAAGGGTGACTCCATGCTACAGCCGCCATGAGGTTCATTGACACTGGGGTGAGATTCTGCCATGAGACCGATGTTCTAAGGCCACCCATGCTCCTGTCAGTCTCCCCTCGCTCACATTCCATAGAGAATCTCAAGTTGAGCTTTGGTGGCATCACAGCTTTGGTCTGTCATCACTGACCTATGTTGGGAGAGTGGACATTTGTTCACGTGTCCCAGGAAAAGGTCATACAACAGTGAGGAATGGATAAGTCTGGCCTCATGCACTAGGACTTTGTGATCAAGAACTCTGTGATAACCGATCAAGACCACACTTAGCTCAAAATGTCTTCCTGGCCCATCCTGGCACTGCTTCTCCCCGTGGTGAGGGGGGTTTTCCTAACTGGGCCACCTCAGACACACCTTAACTTTCTTCCTTCTCCAGTAGATTTTCCAAAGTGCCGACTCAATTATTCAGCTTTTCTGCCACGTAATGAAAATCTATTCCCCTCCAATTTCCCCCAAACATTTTAAGCACAAGAATTAAACTGTTCAGGAAATAAATATTTATGAACATTACTCCCAACCTCTGATTCTCTAAAAATCGTGAAGGCAAATGCTGTGCCAACTCAACAATAACAACGACAACAGAAAATGAACCTTGAAAACAAATTTCATTGCTAGGAAGAAATCCCTAAGATTAACGTCTACGAACAGGAACCTGGAAAGAGCCTCGTCTGCCTCAACTCCCTTTAATGGAATCCCACAAATAATCAAAAGAACAAACATTAATAAAGGAACAATAATGAGCCAAAATATTTGTTCCTCCACACGCTTTGTTAATAATTCCCACACAGATGCCAAAACCCATCCAGCGACAGCCTAATAAAATGAGGTGGCCTGTGAGAATTTAATATGGCCCCGCCTTTGCTCCCTTTGAGGGTACGAGGGCAGTGTCAGTAGAGGAAGTTGGAGTGGGAATGGAGGCAGGCCTTACCCGGATGTGGCTGGCTTGCACCGCCATGCCACAGTTAGAGAGTACGGTGGAGGGTGTCTGAGTCTCCGTCACCAGTCTCTGGTCTGCACCCTATAGTTTATCTGAGACAGTCAGTGAGTTGTATTTAGAAACACTAGCCACAGGGTAGGGCTGGGCAGATGGTGCAGTTAGTAAAGCGATTGCCAAGCAAACAGGACAGGAATCTGGACTCTCCGGGTGTTGTCGTGTGAACCTGTCACCCTAGTACTGGGGCCTGATCCTAGGGGTTCACTGGCCAGCCAGTCTAGCTACAATGGGAAGAGCCAGATTCAGTGAAAGCTCCTGTCTCAAAAAATAAGGAGGAGAGTGACTGAGGGACAGAGAGAGAGAGAGAGAGAGAGAGAGAGAGAGAGAGAGAGAGAAGAAGCCTGAGTGGGGTAATGCTGGGGTATATAGCAACCTCCCTGTATTAAGCTGTTTTCCGTTGCTATAACAAAATACCCAAGGCTAGGTGCTGTATAAAGAAAAGAGATTCATTTAGCTCACAGGGTTAGAGGCTGTAAATCCAAGGTCAGCACAACCTGTTTGTCCTCTGGCTGCATCACAACGTAGAAAAGAAGGGGGGAAATTAGCTGTTTGCAGAAGAGATCAATAACCACCCATTCCCAAGAGAACTAACCAGGATCCCTAGAGATTTCCATTAATCTCTTCTAAGAGGTGTGCATTGCAAGGCATTGCCAATGACCTCATCACCTGACACATCACAGCTTCTGCCCCACAGGGAGCCAAGGCCCTGAGCCCTCAGAGACTCAGCCACATCCCAAACTCATACTCTCAAAGTCTTGGTCACACGTATATGTAGTTTCAGCTTTTAAATTCTATACAATCATAGAAGAGCGTTCTGAAATCTCTTAAGTTTTTCACGTTCATTGATTCCACAGATACTTAAGCATCTTGGAAGGGACTGAATTAATGGTGTGAAATCCCCTTCCATATGCTTGGGTTCATGGTGGGCAAATGGAAGAGAACTATGTTCTTTTAGAAGGTTCTAGAACTGCTATAAGAGGCTTGATTTGCAGGCTATGCTTGAACGAGTCTAGCCGACGGCTGAGGAAGAAGATCATATCATCGAGACTGACAGAAGTTAAAAATCAACAAAGGAAAATGTTGTGGAAGTTTATTTTTAGTTGTGTTTAAAATAATTGTTTTTGTGCACTGTTGGGCACAAAATTTTGTATTGTCTACAGGTGTTGGGTCTCTGTGGGGGATGTTTGAGTACTTACGATCTGCACCTGAGGAGCTCTGAATCAATAAAACACCTGAGCTCAGATGCTCCCTAGGTCCTGTTCCATCCCCAGATCTTTGTTCACCAGTCTCCCACGGTAGACAGGAAGGACTAAGACGGTATCTGCAAAGGACGGAAAGTGGCCTCAGATTCAACTCTGCTCTGCTTTCTCTTTGTGGCACAACTCTTTTTAAAACAGAAAGAACTCAGTATGCCATTTTTGATATGGTGACTGTAATTTGTGGATCCTAAAGAGATGCTGGAGACAATTTGAAGAGTCCTTGGTGGTTTTCTTTTCCTTCTGTTTGGCTTACACTTAAAATGCATAGTTCTCTGTGCCTCAAAACTCTTTTAACACACATAATAGTCTATTACGCCACAGTGGCCTAAGTCAGCCCGGCAGTGACAACACAGACGGAAAAGTAATCGTCGTAGCTGCTGACATCACACTAGCCCAGAACAGGGATCACACGGCATATACCCGGAGGCTTTCAAATAGCTCCAACTTAAAGCCATAAGAACATTCACACAAGCGCTGGAGAGGTAGGGCAGGCCTGTCCCTGAGACTCACTGGTCAGCCAGCCTAGCCGATTAGTGAGCACCAATCAGTGAGAGACCCCGTATTTAAAGACTAAGGAGCAAGACACTGATGTCAACATCTGGCTGCCACGTGCCTCTTCCCCCGTGTCCATCGACACACACCCACACGAATATGCACATAAACCGTACACACTTGATCACGCAAGCATTTAAATAATAACCCTGCTCAAGATCTTCTTGCTGAAATAAACAGGTATGCCCAGAGCATTCTGCCCATTTACGCACACAGTTGGCACGTGTGAGGCTGGGGGATGGTGGCAAAGGGCTGGGAAATATTGGCTTTATTTAAAACCCTTGTCTGTTAAAAAGCATTGCCACAACTGATCTGGGGCAATATTTGTTACTAAACATATGTGTGTTGTGTATGGTGTATGTGTGTCATGTGTATTGTGTGTCGTGTATGTGTGTATGTGTGTACTGTGTGTGTGTGTGTGTGTCATGTATGAGCGTATGTGTATTGTATGTATGTATGTGTATTGTGTGTCACGATGTGAAAGTGGGCCAGCAAGCCTTAGTAGGAAACACTGAGGAAGCTGGGCACAAGAGCGCATATCTTTTATCCAAGCAATCAGGAGGCAGAGGTAGATGGATAAATGTGAGTTCAGGACAAGCCTGGTTCTACGTATCACTATGGGAAGGAGGGAGGTGGGAGGGGGAAGAGGACGAGGAGGAGAAAACAAGAAGAAAAGGAAAAGAAAGAAAGAGAGAGAGAGAAAGAGAGAGGAGGTAAGAGAAACTCGCAAGAGTGGGAGAAGTTCCCAGCAGACCACTGAACTTCCTGACCTAAGGGTTTGTCATAGTGCCGTGCAGATACTGGACAGAGACTGAGACCGTTGCTATGAGACTGCGTAGTTTCCTGGCCATGATAGTCACGGGATAAGCCAGCAGAGGTCTCACACACTGTCCGCCTCATTGCCCCACCAGAGAGATGATCACATGGTGGTCACGCACTGTCCACCAGTTCAGGGGGACTGAAGGCCCCCCTCTGTCCATCTCTGACTTGTGTTTCATTATCAGCTGACCTTGTGTCTGTTAGTAACCTCACCCGAGTTACTAACCTCCATTTTTGCAGTGGCTCAAGTGCTGCTAATTATGCAGAGCTCTGTTCAGCTCTTTACCTGGGGTAAATAGACATTTGCTCATGTCTCTCCAGGAATAAACATACAACGAACAGAGAGTTAGGGAAACTTAGGCAGGTGGAGAAAGAAAGGACATTCCCCACTAAAAGACCACTTCTGGTAACTAGAGGACTCTGAAAACTGCAAACAGAGCCCACCCAACAGAGGATATCTGGGTGGGACCAATATGAGAAAAAAGGGAGGAGAGGTTTATTTGGGCTTACGGTTTAAAGAGATACAGTCCGACATGGTCAGGTGGCTCCCATCTGCTGCCCTGGGAGTCTGTGGTGTAAGTTGCTACATCTCAGCAGATCATGGAGTAGAAACAGGCTGGAATCTGGACTGAGTGAAAGCCTGTAAGGCCCTCTCCTATTTCCTCCAACAAGGCTCTACCCTCCTACAGTTTCTACAACTTCCTCAAAGAGGGCACTGTATGACAAGTCTAAATATTCAAATATATGAGCCTGTGGGGGACAGTTCACATTTAAACCATAGCACATAGCACCAATAAACCTTAAGGGCAGATACTGGGTGAAACTGAGTAGTCAAATTCCTAGAGAGAGAAAGTAAACTAATATGGGTGGAGATTGAGCTGGTTAGTTCATCTGTCAACTTGACACAACCCAGAATCACTGAGGTATTAATCTAAATCAGGTTGGTCTGTGGGCATGTCTGTATGAGAGGAACCAGCCCACTGTGAGAGGCATCATTCCCTAGGCAGGGCTCCTGGACAACATGAGAGAATAGTAAGCAGGCAAGTGAGGATCCATGTGCTCATTCTCCCTGCCCTTGACTGTGGACATGATGCTTTAAGTTCATGCCTTAGACACTCTCACAAACTTGGTCTGTAACCTGGAGTTGTAAACCAAGCAAACCCTTCCTTTTTCCTGAGTTGCTTTGGGGAAAAGCATTTTGTTACAGCAACAGGACTGAGACTAAGAGTTGGGGAGAGAGTGTTAACTGGATATAGCCTTAATTTGGGGATAGTGGTGATGATTTTACAACACTGCCAATTGCTTAAAGCTACTCAATTTCTCACTTAAAAAATGGTTATCACAGTAAGTTTATGTTGCATATAATTCACCACAATGACATAGTCCGTAGCAGTTGTGTGTGGGAGAAAGACCTGCATGTAGGAAAGACTGAGTCTCATTATAACCCCCATGATGCTATTTGATTTTAAAAGTGCACATAATGCTTTGATAAATGTTTTAAAATTTAAAAACCAAGCCATTCTGTTTTTTAAAGTGATACCTTTTAGCTGGAAGGAAAGTAAATCTTTATGAGAACGTACCCTTTCATCTCCTCATCTGTCTGTCATCCTGACAGCATAAGAAATAATGAAAAATTCTTCCCTGAAAGCAGCGACGTCCAAGAGAGAGTGAGAACAGAATAAGAGCGGCCGCACACCAGGGACCTTCGTCTCATGGAAAGAGAATTCTTCACATTGTTCAGAGCGTGCTCGTGGGCATGCCTTGTTTGCATTTAAGCTTTTGCCGGATGGATTGGAAGCATCGTCTTTTTTCTCTCCATTTTAAATATAGGAGAGTTGAAACTCAAAGAGACTGATTAGATGCCCCAGAGTAGAAGAATTCTCAGTATAGTAATTCCTGCTACCCCAAGACTTCACAAAAGACCAAAGGAAGGAACTACACCCGCTGGTTCATGGAGTCACACCTTGGCCGCAAAGGAACAATTAATAAAAATTACATGGTCTGATTATCTACCCACCACCTACATGTTACCTATCATCTATGTGTGGATCGAACATTTGTCTGTTAATACACCCATTTATTATTATGTATCAATCTATCATCCGCCTGTCAACTTATCCATCATTCATCTAGCTTCCCTTTGCCTATTTACCTTCCTATCATCACATATTTAGCATTCTGTCTATCATCAATCTATTTATTCATCAGTATCTACATATCTATATACATACTTTTATATCTACAATCTATGTATCAAGGCATCATCCATCCATCCGGTTAGCATTGATTTATCTTTCTACGGGCACTTTAAGAAGTATCACCTACCTGCCGCCTCTCTAGCCATTCATCCAACTACCATCATTCTGTCGTATTTCTAATATCTACATATTAAGCTGTCATTGGTCTGTCCACAGATTCACATGTTAATCATCTAATTAGCTATCTTCTTTTCACCTACCACTTCCTTTCTACCGTCTACCTACCGATGTATTCTCTGTCTGCCTACTGTGTGTCTATCTATAGAAAGACCAGACTTCTCCGTCCACTGAGACAGTACTGCCTTTACGAGTCCTGTGTTAGATTGGTCTGCTAGGGGCAGAATTCCCCGTGGCTAACTCTGGAAGTTTATCATTGGTTGGTTGCTTGTTCTCGAATCAGCACCAACACTAACTGATGCTTCTCTTTCCAGGAAGCCCACTGATGGGATGAAGTGGATGGTGGACAGAAGGGGTTGGGTGTGGTTCAATCCTGGGCAGCTTCTCCAGCCCATCTATAGATGCACACAACCCTATCAGCTCTACAAACACAGAGAACTCCTAAAGCACTGCCAGGGTTCATCAAAGGTATCAAATCCCCATAGGGGAGCTTGACTCTTATATGGCAAACATTCTGGTGAAGATTCTGTTAGAAAAACCTGATGTTCAGTGCTCCCCTGCAGTGCTGTAAACACAAATTGCATGGAATAAATGTGCAGCTAATTGTGGGCTCAATGTTTGTTGATGTCTTTTTGTTTTTGCAACAGGCCCTTATGATAGCCATAAACTTAAAAAGAGAAATGGCATCTAGGTGAGGTCATGGATGCCTGTAAACCCAGCACTCAGGAGGCTGAGGCAGGAGAATCACTGCAAGTTAGTGGCCAGGACTAGCTACATAGTAAGATTCTGTTTCAAAAACACAAAAGAGGCAAAGAATGAAAGGAGGGAAGGAAGAAAGGAAGGAAGGAAGGAAGGAAGGAAGGAAGGAAGGAAGGAAGGAAAGAAGGAAGGAAGAAAGAAAGAAAGGAAGGAAGAAAGAAAGAAAGAAAGAAAGAAAGAAAGAAAGAAAGAAAGAAGGAAAGAGAGAGAGGAAGGAAGAGAGAAAGGAAGAAAGAAAGAAACTGAGGCACAATTAAGCATTCTCTTTAAAGTTCACTTGAGTAAACAATGATTCATGAATTAACAGATCAAAACCAGAAATGAATAGGTCCTGCCAAAGAGATTTGTATAAAAAACTAAGACAGAAGGGCAAGGGATATGGCCCTGTGGATAAAGCACTTGCTATACAAGCATGAGGAACTGAGTTCAAATCCCCAGCACCCACATGAAAAGTCAGGTGTGACCCTTTGCATACCTGTGACCCCAGTGCTGTAGGGGATGGAGACAGAGGGAACTCTATGGCTTCCTAATTCCAGGGTCCCTGTGTCAAAGCAATAAAGAGGAAGGTAACAGAGCAAGCATGTCCACCTCTGGCCTCCGTACACACATGCACAGGCCCACATGTGTGCACATACAACACACAGTTACACAAACGTACACACAGAGAGAGGGAGGAATAAAGTAACTGAAGTGTTGAAAGCAATAGAAACCCTAATGAGGACAGTTAGTTACAGCCATAGAATTTTCTTATGGGTGTATCCCCTGGTGATGTTCCTAATCACACAAAGTGCTTGGCCACTTCTGATTGGCTGAGCTTATGTTCTGTTTTGCTCTAATGTAGGCCTTTACAAGAAATCACCCAACTTCAGTCATGGATGCTTTTTACACCAAGCATTGTCTGGACCACTGGTGAGGCTGTCTGGCTATGTCCACTCTGGAATTCTGCCTTCATCTCTGTTTTCATTTACTTTGACATTTTCCAAGATCAAGAGATGCGCCTTAAAGGAAATCTGGTCATTTCCATGACAGTTGGATTTTCTTTTTTCATCTAATTTCTACAGTCAGAGAAAAGCCTCTGAAACCGTACCCTGTTTAAGGAAAACCATTTGAGATCATTATGACTCTCATTGAAAATTCAGTTTAAAAACTCAACGTGGAAGATAAAATTGTCTTCACCTCCTGGGCAGTGAAGGAGTACATGGTCAAGGTAAAAACATCATTCTGACCAAAATGAAAGATCTTCAGGACAAAAGTACACCCAGGACCAGTTGTGCTGGGTATAATATAAATGTACCCAGGACCAGTTGTGTTGGGTATAATATAAGAATACCCAGGGCCAGCTGTGCTGAGTGTAGTATAAATGATCACGGGGCCAATTATTCTGAGTATAATATAAGTGAACCCAGGGCCAGTGTGCTGGGTGTAGTATGAGTTCACGGGGCCAGTTGTGCTGGGTATAATATACGTGAACCCAGAGCCAATGTGCTGGGTGTAGTATAATTTCCAATGACACAGCAATATTCAACCACTAAAACAGAGCTGTGTCTGCTGCAATTTAAACAAAGAGTAAGCTGTGAGATTGGTTATTAAATGGTGATGGTGAATTGTTTCATCATTGTGTGTGAACATGTATGCTTTTTTGTGGATGTGGTGGATATACATGTGCTATAGGAGCATGTGTGTGTGCTCACAGAGGCCAGAGGAGTAAGTTGAGTGTCTTGTTCTATCACTCTCCACCTTAGTCCTATAAAACAGGGTCTTTCAGTGACCTTAGAGCTAGTGTGGCAGCCAGCAAACCCTAGATTCACCTGTCTCTGCCCCTCATAGTACATTGCCATGCCCAGTTTTTTATATGAGTGCTGGGATCTAAGCTCAATGCACAGCAGATATTCTAACCCACTGAGTCATCTCTCCAGTCTCCAAAATAAATATTTAATGACTGATATTTTCTCACTTAATTTCCTATCATCAAAGCATTTTAGAAATGTTGAATCTTGGAATATCTTTATTCATATGAAGCAGCCTGCAACCATGCTGGGTGTTCCTTTATTTTTATTTTTATTTCATTTTAGTCAATGAAGCCTCTGAATTGTAGACACATTATTTTTTTCAAATCAGTTATAAATTTTTAATTAAGGTAATCAAGGAGTTTCAAAGGACCTGCAGTGCTTGATGATCCTAGAAAAAGCACAATTATTGGGAATAAGGGCTGCAATCAAGAAGGCATTGAAATTTGTCCCCCACAAAAGCCAGTCAGGAAGTAAACAACTTAAAAGAAATAAGCGCAAGCCATGTGCAAGATTTAATTTTAAACTTTGAAGCCTGTGATTGGGAATATCCAAAGTTGCATGCTTGGTGGGGTGGGGATGGGGGGGCTTTTGATACAGTTCTTATTCAGGATTTGATAAGTTTATACTGAGTCCCTGTAATTTCCTAGCATCTTTGATTAGCAAGGCACTCCAAAGGATCTTAAATACAGGAAGCTTTTTTTCACAGATTTTGACTCATAAAAATGTTTGTCGACAGAAGGTAATCAGGAGGAGAAGCGACAGAATCCAGTTTTGTTTTGTTTTTTTTGCAAATGTAGACTAAAGGGTTTGCCCATTGTAACAATTTTTTACAGTGTTAACGTTGGGTCCTAACTTCCATTAATCACAGCTGCTCTGAATTTACCAGACACCTCAATATCTGTAGAGAAGTGTTTTCACAACTTAAACTATTATGATTGACAGAGAACAATCAATTGGAAGTGTCAAGGTTTTCAAATTCACTAACCATAACAGTCACTTTGGCAAAGATTGCAGGCAATTTGATGAAAAAATAACACAGAGCAATATTTTAAAACTTCATTTTCAGAAAAAAAATACTAGAGGCACTGTATAAAAAAATAACAATTATGGGAGCTTGGTCTAGTATTCCAGGCCTATATTTCTAGATATTAGGGAGACTGAGGCAGTAGGATCATGAGTTTTAGGCCAAGGTGGGCAACTTGGTGAGATCTTCTCAGGACAAAAAGTAAAAAAGAATCTTGAGACTCTTAATTCAGAAGTAGAACCCCTGCCTAGAAGCCCCCAGTGAGGGGCTGGGGTGTGGCTCAGTGGTAGAGTACCTGCCTAGAATCCCCCAGTGAGGGGCTGGGGTGTGGCTCAGTGGTAGAGCACCTGCCTAGAATCCCCCAGTGAGGGGCTGGGGTGTGGCTCAGTGGTAGAGCCCCTGCCTAGAATCTCCCAGTGAGGGGCTGGGGTGTGGCTTAGTGGTAGAGCACCTGCCTAGAATCCCCCAGTGAGGGGCTGGGGTGTGGCTCAGTGGTAGAGCACCTGCCTAGAATCCCCCAGTGAGGGGCTGGGGCGTGGCTCAGTTGTAAAGCACCTACCTAGGATACACAAGGACCTGGGTTCAATATCCAGTGACCTCAGCCCTCCCTCCAAATAATACATAGCTAAATATTGAAATATATATGTAAACAGTCATTAAGAATAAATATTCTCCTTGTATCATTATGCATTATTATTATCAAATCAACAGACATAAAAATCTCAAGGTTGTTTTACTTTAATGCACAGGAATTTGTGTTTTTAAATGTATTTGAAAGGAACTAATTTTTGATTTACCAATATAAGAAACCAGCTTTTCAACCAAGAAATAAAGCTTTAAAAAATTGTCAAGATTTTAGCATCTCTTTTCTTTTCAACCACAAAAGTTTGCTTGAACCCCAAACCAAAATGTAAATGATTACCACATCTACAATGGTTGTTTTAGAAGAGGCAGCAATATTAAAAATGGATGGATGGACAGTGGTGGCACACACCTTCAATCCCAGCACTTGGGAGGCAGAGGCAGCCTGGTCTGCAGAGTGAATTCCAAGACAGCCAGAGTTAAAACACAGAAACCTTGTCTTGAAAAAACGAAAACAAAAAATATGGAATTTTCTTTTAGTATCACTTCATCTGATTTTTGGATCTGAAAAATCCATTTCATGGTTTGCACTGACTGCAGTTAAGGTGGCCCAAGTCCCAGCTAAAATAACCAGTGCTTGCTAATATTATAAATTCCAATTAAGGTCACCAACTGTTTCATATTACTTCAAACTCATCTAAGTCTTGCTTACTGTCAAGAAGAAAGCTAGGGGGCGTAGGCGGGTCACACACCCACAATCCCCTGCTCAAGAATCAGAAAACAGGAGGATTACAGCTATTTTGTGGCCATTCTGAGCAATACAGTGAAACCTTGTCCCAGGAAGGAAGTGGGGAGAGGGAGGGATGGAGGGGATGGAGGGAAAGAGGGAAGTGTTATTGGTAAAATGTCCATTATCAGCAAACAACTTCCATCTAGTGTTCATTTGACTGTCCCTCTAGAGCCTGTCACTTAGCATGCCTTTCTCAAATGCACAAAGGGTATAACAAGCCCAGAAAGATGTGTGTGGGGAAACAGTAACTCCCACGTGTTCATAGGAATCTCCTAGACTGGAGTGGAAATTAGCATTCCCTTCTCTGACAGGTGGATGTGCAGTCAAGGAAAGAGGGGTCAGCAGAGAGACAAGGGGGCATTTGGTGGCAAAATCCACCCACAGTGGGTGAAGCGACCAGCTTCCTGGATTGCAAGAGTCTTGGGGTTTCGGTTTGGAAAACCAACCATGGACGATCGTGATTCTGAAACACAGAATGTGGGACAAGGAGCAGAGCAAAGGGGTTCCTCAAGCCCCACAGAGTAGGGACACTGAGTCAGCTGCAGGGGATCGAAGAATGAGGGACTTTCCCGGGACTGCTGGAAAGTTCTCGGAAGGCTTGCTGCGTGTTCTCACACGCCAAACTGAGACAAGCTCAGCCTAAGCACCCACGGTAGACCCAGAGAGCACAGAGCAATCAGCCACGGGAGAATTACATCAACTGAGGGTACTACTGGGCAGTCGGTCAGCCACTGTGGCCGCTGGCTAGAACTGGAAGCAAGGCGGGGACAGGAAGCAGAGGCTACCAATGTGAGTCAGGGAGGCATTGATTGCTGGTAGCCCACTGCCGGTGACCACCTCAGCCAGCCATGCATCCCGGACCCAAAGCTTCCACAGTTCTTCTGAAACAGCGCCACCAGCTGGAGACCAAGCGCTCAAATACGAGAGCCTGTGAGGGACAATTCGCACCCAAGCCACAACAGGAGGGTGGGAAAGCCGTTTTTATTTCCCCACTGGCTCCCATCAGGGGTGCTGGACGACAGTAGTTTGATCTGAACGAAGATTAATGAAGCAACAGTGGCCACCAAAGACTATTTCACCCCTAAACACCTCTTCTCTCCAATCAGAAAGACACGGGTGTTTGCAATAAGTGATTTGGGGTCCGTACCCCCTAAAAGCCCTGACTCTGTACTGAAGAGAGTACACACTGCGTTGCCTAGGCTCTGGATGGCAGGTATGATTGTCACCGTGTTGTCATTATGAGGATGTCACCATGAACGTCCTCCAAGAAAGCCTCGGGCATGTATGCACTCAGTTTCCTCTGGAGTCCGCACTTGGTCTGGGAAGTCTCTGAGGATACACAGTGAGGAGTGCTGGGGTTGGCTTTCCAAGATGCAGAGTTCCCTGTCACCATCTTGGCAGTATCAGGCAGTTCCTGTTCCTGTCCTCTGCCTTGTTAAAATGCCACCGAGCTGTCGCCTTAAATCTGCATATCTATGATCATTAATGAGGTTGGTCATCTTTCCCTGGGCTTACTGCCTAAAAAATTGGCCTCAGGTGGAGCTTGAGGCTAGAGTAGAAACAACAGAGATTGATTTCTCCAGTCTCGGGAAGATGGAGATCTGAGATGGGGGGGTCAGGTGTAATGTGGAGAAGTTGGCCCTGGTGCCAGGTTTGCCTGCTGCAAGTGAATGCCTTCTGCTGTACACTCTCCTTGGGGAGGGAGGGACAGAGGAGACAGGGAAGGAGAGAGAGGGATACAGGGAGGGAGGAGGAGGGGGGAAGAGGAAGGGAGGGGAAGGAAGAGTGAGAGGGAGGGAGGAGTGGGGGATATGGATACCTCCCCTGTATTTTCTAGACAGAGACATTCACTGAGCCCAGAGCCCATGAACCCACTACTCTGGCTAGCCAGCCTGTCCCAGAGATCCCCTGCCTCTGCCTGGTGATGGGAGTATGACCGCTGCCCACCCCAGGTCAGCTTTTACATGGGTGCTGGGATTCCAAACTCCAGTCCCCACGATTATGTAGCAAGTACTTTACCCGTTGAGCCATGTCGGGGAGGTGGGGGGGGTGGCACCAAGGGAGAGCAAACACTGATGTCTCTTCCTATAGAGAACCAATCCCGTCACGAGGATGCTAGTCACATCCTAATCACCTCCCCAGGCCTCCATTTTCACTTAACGCACCAGGAGGTTCCCAATTCAACATAGGAATCCTGCTAGATCCAACTACCCCATCTACAGCAACATTCAGAACAGACATACGCAACCCAGCCCCAAGTGTCCCATTACCCCAGCTAACATTTCCTAATTTTCAATACAAAGATCCTGGGGACAGTATTTGCCTTCTTCTATCAGGGACCGGCAGATCCCTGGGCTCGCTGGCTGGCCAGCCTAGGCTGCTTGGTGAATCCCAGGCTCAGTGAGAGACCCTGTCTCAGACAAAGTGGATGGGTACCAGGTAATGAAAGCTCAATTGTCGTCTGGCTTACACACACACACATACATGCACACACACTCTCACACACAACTGCACCTGGGTACACAAGCATATACATACATACACACACACACATACATATACACACACACACATACATACATACACACATACATACATACACGCACATACACGCATATATACATGCATAAATACACACATACACACACACATACATGCATATATACATGCATACACACATACACACACATGCATACATACACACATACATATATTCACATACACATACATACACACATGCATACATACACACATACATATATGCACATACACATACATACACACATGCATACATACACACATACATATATGCACATACACATACATACACACATGCATACATACACACATACATATATGCACATACACATACACACACATGCATACATACACACATACATATATGCACATACACATACACACACATGCATACATACACACATACATATATGCACATACACATACACACATATGTATACACATATATACCCACATACACACACACACACATACATACATACACACACACATGCACACACATATACACACATACATACACACACACACCAATAAAATAAAACAAAATTTGCTATGTGCTAACAGCTTCTTTTGCACTTTCTACTTTGAATGTTTTCGCTCATTTTTCCTCCAAATGCCCCTTTTTCTAATGGCCAGATAAAAAGCAGTCAAGCGCATTTGTCTTTACTACCCCAGAACCACTGTGGTCATAGCACCTGCTTTCCCACTTATAAAATATATATGATTTTTTTATTCCACTCAAGTTGAAAATGTACTTATTTTTTATTGTTATCCAAAAAGTCAGCAAAAAGAATGCCTGGGAAGTGGGGTTCTCCGGGTTGCAAATGGAGGGCGTAAGAAATAAAATCTGATGGTTCATTTTTTAAAACAAAAGTACCTTGAGCCAGTTTAGGTCCAACTAAAGATAAACAAGAAACACTCAGTCCCCCTGGCAGCCTGCTAAGTTAGCTGCCCACCACTCAAATTGTGCTGGGCTAGCCCCCCAACCTCCACCCCCAACAAACCAGAGGTTCAGAGTAGAAAGCTGCTAACAGCAACGCTTGCCTGGTGACCTTCAGATGTGACAAGGTCAGGTGCCTGATCGGCTTTAAAGCGGGATGGGAACACAGAGATGAACCCACAAGCCGCCCGTGTTAGGGAATAGACGGCTGTAGGTGGCGGGTAGAAAGGATGATACCCTCCCGATTCCTCAGCCAGTGTGGAAGCAGGGAAGGCTCTGCATTAGGCTTATGAAAACCGCCGTGCACTCAAATGGCCGACTTTGCAAAGCTATGATGTAGACTGCTTTGCTTCGGCGCCTCTGAGACCCGGGGGTGGGGGGTTGATTCTGAGTGTTGGGGGAGGGGGTCTTTATTCCCCACAGAGAGCAAGATGAAAAAAACCAGGTTGTCCGCTTGTTGCAGCCACCCACTGGAACAAGCCCAGTGTGTGACGTTTCTGGACATGGAGGCTGAAGAGAGGGCTCCGTGGATGAAGCACTTGGCCCATGAGTGAAGACTGCAGTTCAGATCCCCGAAACCTACAAGCCAGGTGGGAGTGACAGTCCACCTGTAATCCCAGGACACAGGAGACAGAGCCTAGGCATCCTCGAGACAAAAGGGCTGGCCAGACTAGCTGATCAGTGCGTTCTGGGCTCAGCAAGAGAGCCTGTCTAGAAAATAGGGTAGAAAACTAAAGGAAAACACTTGATATTACACATGTGCACACATGTGCATGAGGGCTCACACACACACACATCTCCACACATGTGAACACATACAGGAGAACACACAAAGTTTCCAGATACTTGGGGCCCAAGGCAAGATATTCCACACCCAGACGAGGTAACAATGCCGCCCATGTGTCTGCTACCTTTCCCATCCCCTTCCTACGTGTGTAAGGTGGTGGAGAATAGTGCCTCTCTCTGGGAGGAGCCATGGCATGCCTTCCTGTGGGGTGCCCCATGCTACTTCTGCAGAGCAAACCTCTTGGAAACTTTGAGGCTCAAGGCAACTAATTGATGATGCTCACTCCTGCAAGGCAAGAATTCAGACCGGCTCACAAGAGCTCTTCCACCACGCCTAAGGCCAGAAGAACTCACAGTTGAGCAATGGAAGGGTCAAAAACAGTACATTCCAGTACAGCAACATGTGGCCGTGCAACTAAGAACTCAATTTTTAAATTGAATTCCAGCCAAGAGTCCTGGCGCATACCTTTAATCTCAGCACTCAGGAGGCAGAGAGATCTCTGTGAGCTCAAGACCAGCCTGGTCTGCATTTAGTGAATTCCAGGACAGCCACGGCTATACAGGGAGATCCTGTCTCTAAATAAATAAATAGATAAATAAATGAATAAATAAATAAATTTACATTTAAATTGCCCTAAGTGGCTAATGCCCACTATTTGACCAGTACCTAGTCATATTCACCCCATGTGTCTGGATATTGATGTGTGTGTGTGTGTGTGTGTGTGTGTGTGTGTGTGTAAACTAAATATATAATACATTATGTTAATTATATTTGAATAATGCATGACTAATTATACTCTATCGCTATATAATTACATTATATAATATATAATAATGGGCACATTTATTTCAAGGAATTAACTAACTCAGTTGTAGGGGCTGATAATTGCACACTCTTGGTGTGTTTGCACACGTTTGTGTGCACGTGTGCTCATGTGTATGGACTTCAGAAGACAACCTCTGATGTCATTCCTCAGTTCGCCTCTTACCTTGGTTTTCAGGCAGGGTCTCCCACTGTCCTGCAGTTGGTCAAGTCGATTAGAAGGGTTGAATAGCGAGCCCCAGGAATCCACCTGGCATCACCTTCCCAGCGCTGGCATTACAAGCTGGTGCCACCACAGCTGGCTTTCTACATGGAGACTGGGGCTCGAACTCGGATCCTCATGCTTGCACAGCAAGCACTGTGCCCAACGAGCATCTCTCCAACCACACCAAGATCTGTTACATAGGCCGGCAGAGTGGAAACTCAGTCAGTACTGAGCTGTGATCTCGCATCTTTAAAGTACAATTTCTTCTATAAACCTCTGCTTTTGTTCTCAAGCCCTGAAACTGATTGGGCAGAGCCAAGCAAAATACCAGGATTAATCTCTATTACTCAAAGTCAATCGATTGTACGTGTAGATCCAAATACCTTCACGGTAACTCTAAGATGAGTGTGGGATTGGGTTCCCGGCTACATTAGCCCAGTCAAGTTGACACATTATAGCTTCCGCACAACGCCAGAACATTCCGTGGAGAATATTGGCTCAATTTGGGCTGGGGAGGCAGCCCAGTGTTAAACACACAAGCATAAAAAGCAGCATTCAGATTCTTGGTACCCATACAAATGCCAGGTGGGCATGGCAGCCCGTCTGCAAAGCCAGCTTCCGGAGGCAGAGACCGGGCATCCCTAGAGTAAGCTGGCTAGCTAGACTGTTCCTATCAGTGCGCTCTGGGTTTGATTGAGAGATCTGCCTCAATGAATAAGATGGACGAGTAATGGAAGAATGATTCCCAACATCAACCTCAAGGCTTCAACATGTGCAATCACTTGTATGCACACCCACTTGGGTGTCTGTACACATGCAAACTTGCACACGTGCATACATGTAAATGCACATCACACACAGTGCCCGTAGTGTGTGGTTTAAAAAAAAAAAAATCATCTAGAGTTAAGAAAGTAGCCCAACTGACAGAGAACTTGCCCAGCACCCACAAAGGCCTTAGTTTAATCCCCAGCATGGAATAAACTTGGCGCAATAATGATGCCTCTAATCTCAGCACTTGTGAGGTAGAGGAAGGAGAATCGGGAGTTCAAGGCCATCCTCCATCTCCTCCTACATAGCAAGCTTGAGGCCAACCTGGGTATGTAAGGCCTTGTCTCAAAAGAGGGAGGGGGTTGGACAGGTTAGCCCAATGGTTAAGGACAAAAGACCCGAGTTTGGTTCCCAGCTCCAACATTGGGCCACCCGCAACTACCTGTAGCTTCAGGGGCTCCAATGCCCTCTTCTGACCTCTGTAGGCAACTACACACACATGCACAAGCCCCCCATAAACACACACACACACACACGTAATTAAATTTTTTTAGAAAATCTATACATCTCACAAGTGAAGTACACTTAACAAGCTTAATTTATTTCTAAAAACTCTTGTAGTCAAAGGAAAAAAAGAACTATTAAATGAAAATTTCCCCCATTTCTATAGAGAAAAAAGATGCTACGTTCCAGCCCCGTAACCTAAACAATTTCCACAAGCAAAATACATACGGGTTGGACAGAGAAAACAAGGCCACAAAACAACTCTTGTTAAAATAAATAAATAGTTTTCCCATAAAATGAAACTCAATGAAGTTTTATTGTGTGTATTTGTTCTTCTTCCGCTCTCTGGGTCTTGTTCGCTGATTTTTCAAACATCTGGAGTCTGTGGGTAGCTGAATCTGCACTTCCAAATGAAATTACAACGCACGACACCACCTTCAGGGCAAAATAGAGGCAAACAGGGAAAAATCGCTTCTGAACAAAACCGTGGAGGACTGTACGCACAGAGCAGACGGGAGGAACGTTGGGCTGCAGACCCCTTCCCTCTCAGCCAGCAGAGCTGGGCAAAGCAAAACGTTTTTTTCTTTGTTTTTGGTTTTTTTTTTATTTTTGGGGTTTCATGGAGCCCAGTGACCCCAAACTCACTATGGGGCTAAGTATGACCTTAAACTCCTATATCCTTTCAAGTGCTGGGATGTCAGGGGCCACTGCATCCTGCTTGTGCGACGCTGGGGATGGAAGCCATGGCTTCCTGCAGGCTAGGAGAGGATCCCACCGAAAGCCCCTAATTAAGACACCCCACTCTCAACCCAAAGTGTGCGACTGGGAGACATCATGGTGAGAATTCCCTGGCAGGACCACCCTATGGGCTAGGGGTGACAGCCCCAACTTCTAATGACATTTGAAGATTGTTTCCTTCCTAGAATCCTGGTGGGAATTCCAAGTGTCATCCCGTACAGATAAACTCTGGAGGCAGCTGGGCTGGAGAGTGAATTGAAGGCTAGCCTGGGCTACATAATGAGACCTTGTCTTTTAAAAACATATGTGGGGGAAACAAATAAGTTGTCCCTAATTGATAGTGGTGATGTGACTCAGCTTCTCCCCACCCAGGGAGATGGTATTGTGCAATCCTCTAAATATTTCTGTCCTTTAAGCTGCCTAGCCAGGCTGCCTGTGTTTAGCATGTGAACGAACGTGATTTAGAAACCCGAGTCGCTTTCATTATTCATTAGGCAGTGCGTATGTCCAAGGTACAGCTCTGCTGGCCTCGTGGCATCTTCTGACAATTCTCTTCCAAAGTTGTATATTGATCCAGGGACAGATTCTAGCTTGTCACTGGGGAACTGGCTTATGTGCAACACTTCAAACCAAGGAGCTGGGAATGTAAGGACAGCTATAAGAAGAAAAACACTGGACAGACACCGATCTGCAGCTAAAGTGCCTGCTGCTCTCCTGAGGGTGCAGACTCTGATTGTAATTGGATGCTTATAAAAACCCATAGCAGGGCCAACCGTGTGATTCAGGAGTGCAGTGGCTGCCTAGAATCCCCAAGTGAGGAGCTGGGGACATGGCTCAGTGGTAGAGCACCTGCCTAGAATCCCCCAGTGAGGGGCTGGGGTGTGGCTCAGTGGTAGAGCCTCTGCCTAGAATCCCCCAGTGAGAGGCTGGGGTGTGGCTCAGTGGTAGAGCACCTGCCTAGAATCCCCCAGTGAGGGGCTGGGGTGTGGCTCAGTGGTAGAGCCTTTGGAATCTCCCAGTGAGGGACTGGGGTGTGGCTCAGTGGTAGAGCACCTGCCTAGAATCCCCCAGTGAGGGACTGGGGTGTGGCTCAGTGGTAGAGTCCCTGCCTAGAATCCCCCAGTGAGGGTCTGGGGACATGGCTCAGTGGTAGAGCACCTGCCTAGAATCCCCCAGTGAGGGGCTGGGGTGTGGCTCAGTGATAGAGCCCCTGCTTGGAATCTCCCAGTGAGGGACTGGGGTGTGGCTCAGTGGTAGAGCACCTGCCTAGAATCCCCCAGTGAGGGACTGGGGTGTGGCTCAGTGGTAGAGTCCCTGCCTAGAATCCCCCAGTGAGGGTCTGGGGACATGGCTCAGTGGTAGAGCCCCTGCCTACGATCTCCCAGTGAGGGGCTGGGGGCATGGCTCAGTGGTAGAGCACCTGCCTAGAATCCCCCAGTGAGGCACTGGGGACATGGCTCAGTGGTAGAGCCTCTGCCTAGAATCCCCCAGTGAGAGGCTGGGATGTGGCTCAGTGGTAGAGCCCCTGCCTAGAATCCCCCAGTGAGGGGCTGGGGTGTGGCTCAGTGGCAGAGCCCCTGCCTACGATCCCCCAGTGAGGGGCTGGGGACATGGCTCAGTGGTAGAGCACCTGCCTAGAATCCCCCAGTGAGGAGCTGGGGACATGGCTCAGTGGTAGAGTCCCTGCCTAGAATCCCCCAGTGAGGGGCTGGGGTGTGGCTCAGTGGTAGAGCACCTGCCTAGAATCCCCAGTGAGGGGCTGGGGTGTGCCTCAGTGGTAGAGCACCTGCCTAAAATCCCCCAGTGAGGGGCTGGGGTGTGGTTTGAAGGTATAGAATACAAGCAGAACCCTGTAGCTCTCTCTACCTCTGTCTACAGTGAGGCTATTAACATTCCCCTTCGGAAGGAGCTCTCACCTAAAGGTTCCCATTGCCACTCCCTCCGGTCCCAGCTGCATACGGTCTTGGCTGCTAGGGTATACAGATGCAGGAGGGGAGTAGAATTTGGATCTTTGAAAACTTCAGCACTGGGGTTACAGATACCGAGTACCTTCCCCACGTGGCAGAGCTCAGCACAGTGTCTGACATGTGTCCTGTGACCAGTGATCTATCAATACCACCCGCCTTCCTTTCTCTAATGACGGGGTTCTAATTGAGACTTACTTCCAAGAACAATTTCCTACGCATGATAGCTAATATATAAATAATGGCAGGGTTTCCTTTACCCGTTCATACAGCCTATCGGGGAGTCAGTATTTTCGCTCCCTGGCTATTATATCTGCTATAGGCGCCAGAGGTACTGGACAAAAGAAACCAAACCACAAAACTTTCCTCCTTTGGCGCCCCCAGACAGCTCCATCTCACCCCGTAAGCATTCTGAGGCCAAGTGTTAAGGCTCGGTGGGGAAGGTACTCGGTATGAACGCATGGGGACCCGATTTCAATACCCGGGACCCCAGCAAAGGCCAGGTGTGGCATTGGAAGCCTCTAACTCCAGAGCTGGGAAGACAGAGAGGAGCATCCCTGCAGCTCACAGGCCCAGCAGTCTAGCTGTCCAGATTAGTGAGAGACCCCGGCTCAGAAAAGATAGGGCAGCTGTGCGTGGTGGCTCACGCCTTTAATCTCAGCACTCAGGAGGCAGAGGCAGGTGGAGCTTGTAGAATTCAAGGCTAACCTGGTCTTTATGGTAAGACCATGGAAGGAGGAGGGGGAGGGGAGGAAGAGGAAGAGGAGAAGGCTGAGTGGGGATGCAGGAGTCCGAGGAAGGAGGACAGAGAGGGAAGAAACAGAAGGGGGAGGGAGAGAAGAATGAGTAGGGAGGAAGGGTGAGAGGAAGGAGAGGGGGAGGGGAGGAGAAGATACGCACATAGGGGTATGCAAACCAACACAAGTGCATTTACAGCATACACCACACATACACACACACACACACACACACACACCCTACACACACATACATACAGACACACGTACACACATGCACACATATACAGGCACATACATACGCATACAACACACACAAACATACACACACCACACACATACACACACTCATATACACACATACACACACATATACACACATACATACATACACACATACACACACACCACACACACATACACACACCACACACACACACACAGACACACACATACACACACACACACACACACACACATTAATGAATTCAGGTTCAAGGAGAGGCTGGGCAATGGTTTAAATGTAGATTTTCAGACCCCGTAGACACGCACTGTGTTGGTCTGAAGGTTCTAATTTGGTATGTGACAGCTCAATGAAATTTACGGGCGGGCATCCTGCTTCCTGGGAGACACAGGAGCAGCTGTGTATGTCCTGCAACCCAGCCAAGACTCCCCAAATGCCGCTGAAGACATAAGGGTTTTCTCCCTGGCACAGCCTGGCAGTCTCACCCTTTCACAGAGACCAACTCGCTCTCACTCTGAGCTCTTCCACACTGGTGATTTATGATGTGAAACTTCTAGAAGTCATCACCACCTTCAAGACTATGACACATGGTCTATACAGACACAGCTGCCCCTAACAAGGAAAGTGCTTTGGTTATGTTACAGTCAAGTCGTCCCTCGGGGCAACTGGCTAAGACAAGAGACACCAGCCACACGGAAAATGCAGACAGGCTCTGCTCAGGGCTGCATCCTTACAGTCTCTGTTGCTGTTGCTGTTGCTTTCTTTTGAGAAAGGGCCACATGTAGCCCAAGCTGACCTTGAACTCACAATGTAGCTGATGACCACCTTGATATTCTGATCCTCTTGCTCCACCTCCCAGTAGTTGGGATTACAGGCATACATCACTATGTGTAAAATTCAATGCTGGGGTTGGAACCCAGGGCTTAATGCATGTCAGGCAAAGCAGACCTGGAGTCTCAGGCCTCTATTTCTTGATAAACTGGCACACTTTTATCAAAATATTCATTGAGAGGGCCAGGGAGGTGGCTCAGTTAGTAGAGTGCTTACCTAGCATGCACGAGCCCTGGGTGTCATCCCCAGCACCACACAAACCAGATGTGGTGCACATCTGCAGTCTCAGCACTCTGGAGGAGGAAACAGGAAGATCAGAAGTTCAAGGTCACCCTCAGCCACCTAGTGAATTTGAAGAAAACCTGGACTATATGAGACTTGGTCTCAGAAGAAAATGCATTAGGAGGCTGGATCTCATTGCCATGTGTTCTTATGTAACACTAGATAAACAAACATGAGAAAATGCTCACGTGTGGTGGCTGTTTATCACCTTGACATATAAACAGAAGAAAAGAAGAACTCCATGCCATGAGCATTGTAAGAGGACTGTCTTCTCGTGTGATCTGTTTGCCAGGGATGACCAGCAGTAAGAAAAGACACCACAGAGCCCAGGAAAAGAAGACAGACGAAGCCAAGGATTCCATTTGACTTGGCTGCAGAGTGCACAAGCCCTTTTTCCAAGTTGTTCCCTGTGGCCCTATGTCATTGAGCACAAAGGACATTCCTTCCTGGAGAAAGCACAGAATGGCCAGCAGCAGTAACTGAGCAGAACTTAAAAGTTTAGCCCAAAGCCATGGAGAGATCAGCTTCACGAGTAAGTTTCAGATTTCTTAATCTCCAACATGAAGAAATGAAAAGCTCTAGCTTTTGATTTTGGGTTGTGTTTTGTTTTTCTTGTATGGAAGCCAAAAGACAGCTTCTGATGTCATTTGTCAAATGCTGCCCTCCTTGTTTTCATAGGCAGGTCTCTTCACTGGCCTGAAACTCACTGACTAGGCTAGGCTGGCTGGCCAGTGAGCCCCATGGATTCTCTTGTCTCCACCTCTCCAGTTGCAGTGGTTTGAATAAGAACATCCCCGTAGGCTCATATATTTGAATGCTTAGTCACCAGGAAGTGGGACCATTTTAAAGGATTAGAAGGACTAGGAGATGTTTCCTTGTTAAAGGAAGTGTGTCACTGGGGTTGGGCTTTAGGATTTGAAAAGCCTATGCCAAGCCCAAAGTCAGTCCTCTTTCAACCTCTCTCCCCACCGCCTCTCCCTCTCCCTCTCTGCTTATGGATCAAGATGTAGCTCTCTGCTACTTCTCCAGCCCCAAGTCTGTCTGCACCACGCTCCCTGCCATGATGATAATGGAGTAAATCTCTGAAACTATAAGCAAGTCCCCAATTAAATGCTTTTATTTATAGTGTCTCTTCGCAGCAATAGACACCAGTGCTGGGGTTACAAGCACACGTCACCATTCTTGGCTTTTCTACACAGGTTCTGAGAATCAAACTCAGGTCTTTATGTTTGAGTGAGAAAACATATAACCAAGTGAGCCACTTCCCCAGACCCCAGATTTATACTTTTAAAAAAGGCATCAAGCTAACATCTATTTTCTCATCTGTATCAGTTACTTTTCTGATCATTGTATACATTGTATACAAATGTCTCCAGAAAGGAAGGGCTGGCTTTGGCTCACGGTCTCAGAGGGTTTAGTCCTCTGTAGCAGGGAAGGCATGATGGAGCAGCCCCTTGGCAGTGGAAACAGGAAACTGGTTCACATTGCGACCCCTGACCTGGAAGGAAAGAACTAGACCAGAACGAACTGGAGGCAGATGTAACTTTCAAAGTTACGGTCCTACTGGCCTAACTACTCCAGCTAGGCCTTACTTCCAGAAGGTTCCATAATTTTCCAGAACAGCCTCACTAGCTGGGGACCAAGTGTTCCAACACAGGAGCCCATGGGGGACATGGCACACTCAAACTATGACGTCACCTGATGGTAGGACTTTGGCCATTATACGCTGCCTGAAATCCTAAGCTTGGGAGACTAGCATCCATCACACGTTCTGAGCCAAGCTCAATTTTTCCACAATTGTCTCAGAAGTTGAATGTCTAGGATGGAATGTTTTTTTAGCACTCACATAGAGATGTCAAGAGAATCGGTGGGCTTTTTCCAAAGCAGGAAACCAGGCAGGTTATAACTTATATCTCTAACCAATGGTGTAGGAGACACCCTGTTGGGAAGTCAGCTGTAGGAGTATGAGGCTACCAGCACACAGCCGCCCCCGACTGCTGAACTCGGATTTTCCTCTCTCTGTACCTGATGTTTTTGAGGAATTAAACTGGGTTGAAGGGCAGGGGGTGCTGAGAAGGAAAGACAGGAGTCTGCTTCTGGGTTGCCTGCTGGTGTTAGGTAGGACTCCTAATTGAGAGGTTAATGCTTCCAACTGGAGACAAATGGGCAAGGCAGGGGAGGCAGTGAAGCAGATGGGAGTGGGAAAAGTGAGGCAGAACAAAGCCGGGGATTCTAGGAGCTCTGCACTGCGGCAGCACAGAGAGCATGACTGCATTATTATGTTCTGTCTGTTTGTCTGTTAGTCTGTCTATATATGTGGGGGTGCAGTGGGGAGTATCCATGTGTGCACATGTACATGTCTCCATGTCTGTGCGCTGGTCAGATGTCATCCACTTTGTTCCTGTTTTTAATGTATGTATGTGGTCTGTATCAGTGTCCGATGTATGAGTACAGTACCTCAGACATCAGAAGAGGACACCAGATTCCCTGGAGTCAGAGTTACAGCCGCTTGTGAGTCACCAGATGGGAACGGAACTTGGATCCCCTGGAAGAACCGTACCCGCTCCCCACCACTGAGCCACCTCTCCCACCCCCTACCTTGGTTTTTGAGACAGGATTTCCCATTGACCTGAAGCTCAACAATTAGGCTAAGCTAACTGGCCAGCGAACCCGAGGGATCCTCTGTTACCGCACCCCCATGCTGGGATTACAACCCCATGCCGCCACGCTGTGATTTTTACATTGGTTCTGGGAATCACACTCAGGTCTTCACCCTTGTGTGACAAACACTTTATTGACTGAGCCCTCTCCCCAGCCCTTTTTATTTTTTTTTATTCTGCCTACTTTTCAGAGGGTGTGTTGGAAAATTCTAGACAGTCGTGTGTGGTTCATAAGGAAGACGCTAAATTAAATGCTAGACTTGGTTTCTTCTAAAGTTTGGTATCTGCTGCAATGAAATTTGATATCACATTTGATTAGAGTTGAATCACACTTATGTATAATTTGGGCTTAAGGAGCTGTTAGCTATTTCCCCCATTACTATGAGAAAACGCTTGACCACAGCAAGTTAAGGGAGGAAAGGTTTATTCCGGCTTACAGTTCCAGGGGATACAGTGCATCCTCTTTTGTGTCACATATTTATATATCTATATAATATACACCTCCATATAATATAAACATCCATGGAAAATATCTCTGTGTAGTATTGTCCTAGCTGGGTTTTGTTAACTTGACACAAGCTAGAGCCACCGGCGAAGAGGGAACCTCCACTGAGAGAACGCCTCCATCAGATTAGCCAGTAGGCAAGTCTGTGGGACATTTTCTTGTCTAATGGGTGATGTGGGAGGGTCCAGCCCACTGTGGTGGTTCCATCCCTGGGCAGGAGATTATAGAACATGCAAAAAAGCAAGCTGAGCGAGCAAGTCAAGAAGCAGCATTCCTCCAAGGCTTCCGCTTCAGTCCCTGCCTCCTGGTTCCTGCCCTGACTTCTCTCAGATGGGCTGTGACCTGGAAGTTGCTTTGGTTATGGGCTTTATCACAGCAACAGAGGAACCTAACTAGGATACCACGAAATAGGAATATCCATGTGATATATATACATACAATATATAACCATACAATACATAGAAATATATTCTAGATTCCGCATGAGAGAATACATGAAATAGATATATATATTACATATATGTTTTACATTATACATTATAAATTATATATTATATATAATACTTGTAATAATATAAATATTATAAATTATAAATACAAATATAAATATATAAATGTATATATTATATATAATACATATCATAAAATTATATATAATATATATGCATATATTATATTATATAAACATTGTTATAAAAATGTGAATTGTAAAAATATAAATATATAAAATTTTATATAAAATATAAATGTAAGTTATAAGTATTGTGAATTACAGTTATAAATAATAAAATAAATATAAAATGATAATTATAAATATTATAATAATACTTGTATAATGTTATGTGATAATTGTATGATGTCATGTATTAATATTATATATTCCATGCATGAGAGAAAGCGTGCCATACCCCTCCGAGTCTGGCTTATTCACTTAACATGATTACCTGTGATTTTCCTGCAAACAGTATGACTTCCTTCTTCTAGGCTGCTGACTAATCACCACTGCATGTTCATACCGTGCTTTCTCTACCGTTCTGTTGCGGGCGCCGGGCGGCTCCCATCACTCATCTGCTGTGAACACTGCAGTGACAGACACAGGGGTACAGGTGCCCTGAGCATGCTGACTGGGAGTCCCTCGGCTGTCCACCAGGAGGGTGGCTGGGTCACATAGGTAACTTCTAGTTTTAGTCCTTTGAGGAATGAAGCCGGCGAATCTGCGTGCCCCATAACGACTCTACAGAGGGTCTTGGGGGTGCAGCCTTTTACCATCTTTTGTGGGAATCGGGACAGCAACCCCACTACAGGGTGCTTTCATGCTGACTCCTAGCCCAGGGTGACATCGGAGTCTAGCAACTCTTTTTCCACTGAGGAGGAATTTTCGCTGCTGCTAAATGAATTTTCCCATCTGTGCCAAGCTCCCAGACAGAAGTATACTTGAAGAGAATTTCCATTCAAAGTGGGAGGGAGATGGCGTGAGGATGCGCTCTTTGAAGTAAGCCCTCCCTCCTGAAGGCAGCTTCAGATTCTCAGACAACGGCAGCAAAGACCTCGTTAAAAAAAAAATCCCAGTCACGGACTGCCTCACTTCCAAAGGAACCCTGGGCTATCTAAGACATCTTAGAGAAAGGGGTGGAAGCCTCTGAGCCCAAACTTCTTGATTCAAAACTGTTCAAAGAACATCCCAGAACACACCCAGGGACTCACCTTTGAAGGTCCCATGTGACCAGATCATGTTCTAGGTCCAGGAGAAAAACTCCACCGTAGGAAGTTGCAGTCAAAAAGGAGTCAAAGGTAACCCAGGGAGAGGGGTGCTGAAATGGTTCAGTTGGTAAAGCATGAGGACCCGGGTTCGGATCCCAGGCATCCAAATAAAAAATTAGATCACACACCTATAATCCCAGTGCTGGACAGACAGAGGCAGATCCCTGGGGCTTGCCAGCCAGCCCAGCTCAATCAGGGAACTCCAGATTCAGCAAGACCCTGTCTCAAAGAAACACGGTGGAGAGCAAAATAGACAACACTTTGTGTTGACCTCTCACCTCTGCCTGCATACACACACTTGTGCACACAATCCCACACGTGCACACACGCAAGTAAAAAGCAATCAGCACACAGGCTTTATGTAAACAGGTGGGAGTTCGGACTGGCTCACGGACCCCAGGGTGGGTAGCGGGAGGGGGCAGTGGAGGCAGGAGGATTGCTGGTTCTGGGTCACCCTTGGGTATATAATGAGACCCAGTCTCAAAAGGGGGAGGGGCAGGGAGGGAGGAAAGGAAGTAGGGAAGAAAGGAGAGGCAAGGGAGGAAATGATGTCATGAGGTAGACGCTGGCAGCGGTGTCATGTGCTTGCCTAGGACCCACGGCAGAGCTGTGACGAAGACCCTCGTTATCTCCATCCCACACTCCCAAACGCCGTGGCAGGTCTGTTTCCTGCCACCGTACATAGGGTTAAAGTGTCACCGTATGTGTCGGATGGTGTTCATCACGTGATGTCCTCTTTGTCCAGAGTTTCTGACTCTTTCCATTATCGACCTTGTTAATGACAGGGCTGTCCACGGTCGGTTGAGCACACAGCCCAGAGCAGACAACTCTTGACTTTCCCTGACCCCAGGGTCAGTAGACATTACCATTCTAATTATTTACTTATTTCTCTACATCTTACAACATTCCTGGAAGGGTTTTGAGGTAACTACAAGCTAGAGACCCTTATAAATTAATGGAGACGTTAATAAATGGATGATGTTAAATCTTTAAACGTAAACCAGAAGGTCTGGGGCACGCTTGCGTGGGTTATTAATTTGATTCCCTTCGCTCCCCAACACTTAACAAGGTAAATAACTCATCTACTCAAAGAGCCAGAGACTAGCTCACGGGCTGAGCGAACAAGCACCTCTAAACCCCCACAAGGTGTGAACGGATCATTCCACAAACGTTACCCGATCACCCCTTCCGCACAGCAAATTATTTGAGAGATTAAAAAAAAAAATGATGATGAGATTGGATCCCCCATGTCCAAGGAGCTGCCAGCCTCTGGAGGAGCACGTTCTACACAAACCTGTCACGTAGGAAATGTGTCTCGAGCATGGCAGAGTGGTGCACATCTGCACACATCTGCAACACAGCGCTGGGTGCAGGGAGGGAGGGGTCAGGGTGCAGGCAGGAGGACTGGTGGTTCTAGGTCAGCCTTAGATATATGATAAGACCCGGTCTCAAAAAATAAAAATAAAAAGCTAAGAAGAAATGGGGGAGAAAGGGAGGAGGGGTGTAAACAAGCTAGTCAGTGAGTTTCTAGGGCACGTGCCTCTCTGTGCTGTTTTCAAGACTGATGGGCACCAGCCTGCCCCGAATCTCCGCATCATTTTATCTCCTGCTCAGAGCAGCCCCCCTTCTCATACTGAGCCCTCCCCAACCACATACCTAACACCCTCATGTTCATCTCTTTCATGACGGTCTCTCTCCTTCTTAACCCTCTTCAATGACATCTTGGTCTTCTCAAAGCTAGAAGCTCTGAAAGATCCACCTCTCTCTCTCTCTCTCTCTCTCTCTCTCTCTCTCTCTCTCTCTCCCCTCTGTGTGTGTGTGTGTGTGTGTGTGTGGTCAGCCTTAGACGTCATTTCTCTGGCCCTTTGTTTGGGCTTTGTGCACGCATGCACGCATGCATGTGTGTTGAGGGAGAGATGTCTCTCTCTGAGCCTTAAGTTCATAATCCCGGGAGACCGACCAGCCAACGAGCCCGAGGGACCCACCTGTGTCCGCCTTCCCAGCACTGTGATTGCAGGCACAGGCTACTACTTGGGGCTTTTTTTCCCCCAGACGTTCTGATGATCAACTCAGCACTCCGCCTGAGCCATCTCCCCCAGCGCCCGTGTCTGTTCTCGGCTCTCCACTGTCTCCTTTCCCTCACACTTCACACAGGGCCTGACACACGGTAAGAGCTCAATAAATACATATGGCGCGAGCAGATGACTGAGTGGCTGGGTGGAGATGAGCCAACCGGGTGAGTGGGTGTGCGCCAGCCCCTCTTCCTCACCCGTCCCGAGCACAGAAGGCCAGCACCCTTTCAGTCGTGTATAGAGGCGTCGGTACAATTTTTCATTTTGGATTCTAGAAGCGCAAACCAAGTGGCAAATAAATAAATAGAAAGACAAGCCGGCCTTGCTTAGAGACGGGGCTTTTTTGCAGTTGTGAAGGGACAAGGTTGAAAGGGTGAAATAAAGTCTGGGTATGGGCTTACATAAAAGCTGTAGCCATGAAATCTATGCACCCAGAGGGACTAGGGAGCCATTCGGGCAGAATGGAGGCCAGATCTGTACACGGATGGCCATTTGATTGACAACATTACTCTTCAATAAACGCCCCAGCAGCCGCTGGATATCCGCAGGGGGCACATTCATCCTGACACCTGTCTCACGTATAAAAGTTTTATCTGAAGGAGCTGGAGAGATGGCTCAGTCGATGGAGCGTTCGCCTCGCAAACATGAGGACGGGAGTTTGATCCCAGAACCCAGGCAAAGAGCCAGGTGTTACAGCACATGCTTGTAACCCCAGCACTGGGAAGACGGGGTTCCTGGGTCCTACTGGCCAGTCAGCATGGCTTAACAGGTGAACTCCAGGGGCAGTGATAGACACAGCGTCTCAAACTAAAATGGGAAGCGATCAAGGAAGATACTCAGCATCAACCACTAGCCTCCACATACACCCCACACACATAAAACAGGCACGCCACACACATACCCGCATGCACACACACAACACACGTGTAATACACACACACGCATGCAACCTTGCAGGCAACACACATACATGCACACTCACAAAGACAAACACATTTCATCTGAGGCAGGTTATGGATCTAAAGGTGAGCGATAAAACCAAAGCCAGCTTCTAGAGGAAAAGCAGAAAAACTGTTTTCTGGATGCTGGGCTATGTGGAAACTGCGTAATGAGACACAGAGAATGCTCAACTTACAGAAAGGTACTCACACCTTGAGCTTCCAAGTAAAAGTTCCTGTTGGGCACAGTGGTTTGTATGTACACGCCCAGCACTTGGGAGGCTGAGGCGGGAGGGGTAGCAAGAGCTTGGGGATCAGTCTAAGCTCACAATGAGACTGTCTCAAAAATCACTAAAGATACAGAAGGTCTGTTTATCAGAAAACGTCACTAAAAGTGAGAGAAGGCAGTTCACAGATGTGGGTGAGGTGTTTTCACCACAGCTCTGACAAAGGACTCCTTCACCACAAGAGGAAAGACAGGGAGCTGGAGCCTAGCGTGGTGGTATACACCTTTAATCCCAGCACTCAGGAGGAAGAGGCAGAAGGATCTCTGTGAGTCTGAGGCCAGCCTGGTATAAATAGTGGGTTCCAGGACAGTCAGGAGAGTAAATAAAAAGACTGTCTCAAAATAACAGACAGAAGGAGAGAAATCATTCAAATGAAAACTGGGAGCATAGAAAATATGTTCAACATTGGAGGGGAAAAAACTAGAACACCATGAAAAACAACTGTACATCCATCAAAATGGATGAAAAATATTGTGGATTACTAGGGACCAACCCAGGGCCTCATACACTCTAAGTAAGTGCTCTACCACTGAGTCACACCCCAGTCCCTCACTGGGGGATTCTAGGCAGGTGCTCTACCACTGAGCCACACCCCAGTCCCTCACTGGGGGATTCTAGGCAGGTGCTCTACCACTGAGCCACACCCCAGCCCCTCACTGGGGGATTCTAGGCAGGTGCTCTACCACTGAGCCACACCCCAGCCCCTCACTGGGGGATTCTAGGCAGGTGCTCTACCACTGAGCCACACCCCAGCCCCTCACTGGGGGATTCTAGGCAGGTGCTGTACCACTCAGCCACACCCCAGCCCCTCACTGGGGGATTCTAGGCAGGGGCTCTACCACTGAGCCACACCCCAGCCCCTCACTGGGGGATTCTAGGCAGGGGCTCCACCACTGAGCCACACCCCCGGCCCCTCACTGGGGGATTCTAGGCTCTACCACTGAGCCACGCCCCAGCCCCTCACTGGGGGATTCTAGGCAGGGGCTCTACCACTGAGCCACACCCTCAGCCCCTCACTGGGGGATTCTAGGCAGGGGCTCTACCATTGAACTTAATGCACATAAGGCCCTTGGATATTTAGATTCAGAAATCAATAGAAATCTGCAAGGGAAGAACGTGGAGTTTGTATGCTATTGCCCCTCTGAAACTCATTGAAATTTAATTTTTGTGAGATAGCAAGAGATGGATCCGTGTGGGACCTTCAAGAGGTAAATAAGGCTCTGACCTCATGAAGGGACCAATCCACTCACAAAATTACTGGGCTAATGGGTTATGGGATTAGCAGGTTAGCTAAAGAGTGACTCAGTGAAACGGCCTGCCTGGCTGGGCCTTTGATATACCCCCTCCTCTCGGGCATTTATGGTTTACTGTGGCTCAGAACTTAAACCCAAGCAAACCCTTTCCCTCTGCAATTTATGGAGTCTGTGGTACTCCATTACAGCAATAGAAGATTCACAGGTGTTCAAAGCCTGCTACTGAGAAGTATGCTGACCCTGTAAATGACCCTAGGAAGACCACGGACACTGCCTGTGACTTGTTCATTTTGAGGCAATGGGAGCCCCGGATAGAAGTGTCCAGCAAATGGGTGGACACTTACAGCTGGAGCGCACGGCAGATGTGGGCATCCGAGGCTCCGGCTGGCACAGAAGCGACCTTGAAAATCAACATGGAGCAGCTGTGGCGGTGCACGCCTTTAAAAACAGCACTTAGGGGATGGGGTCGGGGGTGGGGCAGAAGCAGGCAGATCTCTGTGAGTAAGAAGCCAGCCTGAACTACACAGTGAGTCCCAGGCCAACACATGGATATGTAGTGAGACCCTGTTTCAAAAGATACAGAGAGAGGAGAGAGAGAGAGGGAGAGAGAGAGAGAGAGAGAGGGAGAGAGAGAGAGAGATGAGTTTGATAAAAATCGTATAAAACAGTGAGGTATGGTGGTGCACACGTAGAATCCCAGCGTAGGGGAGGTAGGAACATTCAGACCCCTGGCACCCACTGGCCGGCCAGTCAGGTCAATCAAGAAGTAGAAGACCCTGTCTCGAGAAACAAGATGGCTCCTGAAGAATGGCATCCAAAGTTAACTCTTGACTTGCACACACACACACACACACACACACACACACTATTCCTGAGGAAGGGAGGTTAGCAAAAGTGCTTTGATTCAAGACTCATGTTCACATGATTTCCTCAATTAGAAAGAAAAAAGAAGCAGGCTGTGGAGGGAGGGCCAGCTGGTAGATGACCACAACCAGCAGCAGGGACGGAAGCTGAGCTTGGCTTCTCTCCTTCTGTTGCAAAACCTTCACAAGTTATTTGCTTATTTTCCTACCTTGATCCAAGTCTTCATGTCTGGGAAGTGTTGGGAGAAGTCTCCAGGCATAGAGAAGAGCAGATTCCTTACATTATAATGATAATCTGATGGACAGCTAGGGGTTAAGAGACACCTGGGAGATTTGAAAAGCGTGCTCCTGGGTGTGTCTGTGAGGACATTTCCAGACCAGACTGTAGTAGTTAGGCTACTGGGGCGGCTCAGCAAATTTCATAACTGCAAACCCTGCTGGACCTCAGCAGAGGGAACCACCATCATGGCCAGTGCTGAACTCCATCAACAGTGGAACCTCAAGCATCTGAGCTCAGGTCGTTTTAGTGATTCAGCACTCCTCAGGTGCAGATCGTTAGCAACTAAACAAGCCCCACAGAAACCCAACACCTGCAGACAATACAGAACGCCCTAGACCTAGGCAGCCCCTCACCCAACAGTGCATAAAACAATTTTAACGTAACTAACAATAAACTTCCCCAACACCAGACTGGATCACAAGGGTTCTGTCTTTGTTGATGGTTGATACTTTGGTAACACAAGCCTGAATAGATTGCACTGAGGCCACTCAGTCAGTAGTGCATGCCTTGCAAGACAAAGACCTGAGTTCAGTGTCCCAGAATCAATGTTGGGCATGGTGGTACACACTTACAACCCCAGCACTGGGGTGGCAGAAACAGGCAGATCCCTAGGGCTTGCTGGCCAGCTGGCCTAACCTAATCAGCAAGTCCCAGGTCAATGGAAGACCTTTTCTCTCAATGGGAAGATGGTTCAGTTGGCAGAGCAGTTGGCATACAAGGGTCAGTTCAGATCTCTCTACAAGCGCCTAGCCCGAGTGTGCCAGCCCACCTGCAATCCCAGCACGGGAGACAGAGGCAGGGATCCTGCAAACTGGCTAGCTGGACAAGCAGAATCAGCAGGCTCTGGGTTCAAGTGAGAGACCCTGCCTCAGAATATAAAATGGAAAGCAATCAAGGAAGACGATGACCCTCACCCTGAAGCACACACATGCATACACCTTCCCTCTCTCTCTCTCTCTCTCTCTCTCTCTCTCTCTCTCTCACACACACACATACACACACAGGATTGGCAGCACATGAGGAATGACATCCCAGGCTGTCCTCTAACCTCCGTGTGTACACATATACACACACATATGCACACATACACACTCACTAATTGATGACTTACCTTTTAAATTGGAATAGACTACCATGAGCTTGTGAACCTGTGAGAAGCGGGGACTACTTGGGTCTCTGAAGGATTTACCCTCCCCTGACTAGTTGCTGGTACTTCCTCTGCTTCGTGGCCACCATACACTGAGCAATTCTCCTTTCATCACCCTTCCCATGATGCCCTTGCCTCATCCAGAAACAATGGACCCACCAGCCTCAGACGAAACCTCTAAAACCATGAGCAGACTCACATCTCTCCATGTTAATCTGTTATCCTCAAGTAAAAAGCCAAAACAAATCACACAGTTAACCGCCCAGTGGTCCCCGCCGCTTCCCGAGTGATTTGTTCTGCGTTCACCTCATTCAAAATGAATTAAGACACCAAAGCTCACACACGCACGCACGCACACGCGCACACACACACACAATGGATTGGGGAATATTCTATCCGTTCTTGTCTAGAGATGGGCTGAAAGGTCATTTCAAGTAATTATCGCCCTGATAATTGAGCAGATGGCAAACACCGAATCCCACATCCCTTACCTGTCAGCATCTCTGTAGCTAATTCACTTTCAAGCACGGGCAATTTATTCTGACTAGATTTTATTTCATGATAGCCACTTATACTCTCTGCTTTTCAAGGTGCTCAAGGAACTGAATTTCTGAGCAATCTTTATCCTGAAAATCATCTTCCTGCTGGAGCTGCGAGAGCCAGTGTCGCTGCAGACCTTACACAGACCAACCTGTGACATCATCACGCACAATTGCTGTGCAGGCAGCAGAGCAGGGCACAACCTTACGTGTTGTTCCCCAGGCACTGTCCATATTGTTGTGAGAGTCTGGCCTGGAATTTCCCAGCTAGTCCAGACCGGCTGGCTAGTGTACCCCAGGACCCTCCTATCTCCAACTCGCCAGCACTGGGATTACAAGCCTGTGTCCACATGATAGCTCTTTCCTGTATGTTCTGGGGATCGAACTCAGCTCCTCCTGCTTGCAGTGTTTTAGTTTCCTTTCTGCCACTGTGACAAAGAACTGACCAAAAGTAACTTAGGAGAGGAAATGGTTTATTTTATCTTTTACTTCCAGGTCACAGTCTATCACACAGTCAGGGCAGGAACTCACACAGGAACTTGAAGTGGAAACCAGGGAGGGGTGCTGCTCACTGGCTGGCTCAGACTCAGTCTTAGCTAGCTTTCTACACAGCCCATGGCTACCTCTTCCTAAGGGATGGTGTCACCCACAGTGGGCTTGGCCTCCAATATCAATGACCACGCCGATCTAGCCAAATCCTCATTCAAGGCATTCCATTCAGATGGCTCTAGGCTGTGTCGTAGCTATGACTAAAGCAGCAGCAGTGAACACGGATGGCTCCTCAGTCCATCTGCCTCCATATCTAATGAGCCAATCTGAAAAACAAGACTCTGTAGCAGTCACCATTGTTAACTTTTCATCCTAACTGCAGTTTCCCTTATCTTCCGTATCCCTGTGTGTACACACCTATATGTGGTCATGCAAACACACACACACACACACACACATACACACACACTATGCATGTCCAGGACCTATGTGCACATGCATACAGATGTGCACTCACATGCACACATGTGGAGACCAGACAGAGGTGTTGAGTGTTTTTATCAGGCTCCGTCTTATTCCTCTCAGGGGAAAGGTCTCTCACTGAGTCATTTCAGCCAGGCCGGCTGGTGACCCCACCACCACCACCTTCCCCTCTTACCCAGTGCTGGGGTTACAAGAGCAGGCAGCCATGCCCAGCTTTTACAGCTTTTACTGGGGACTCGAACTTGGGTCTTCATGCTTGCAGAGCAAGCACTTTAGCTTCTTCTACCCTTTCCTTTTGTGCTCTTTCTAAGAAAATATAAATAAATATATATAAATAAATAAATAAGTAAATAAATAAATAAATAGCCAATATTGCGTGTGTGTGTGTGCTTGTGTGTGTGTGTGTGTGTGTGTGTGTGTGTGTGAAGGGCCCCAGGGAGGTTGGCAGAGGACATCAGAGTGTCTAGAGTTAGAGCTACACTCATTTGTGAGCTGCCAAGTGTGAGCGCTGGCATCTGCACTTTGGTCTTCTGGCAGAGCAGTAAGCACTCCTAACTCCTGTGACAACTCTTCAGCCCCTAGCTAAGTCCTCTTGATTAGAATTCTAAGGGAGTCACCGGTTCTATGCAAATCCAGCTCTCCCAGGAGACCAGTCACCCAGCACGCCAGGTGTTACTCTGTGCACAGGTCATTAGATCCCGGGAGAAGTGAATAGTCCATTCACTTTGAAGAAATGAGAGCAGAAACTGTCACGACAACAATAATCACTCGATCTGAAGTAGATCCAGGCCTGCATATAGTTCCCCAGTAAGAAGGGGTATCGGAGATTGACATCCATGGGGGGGGGGGGAACAAAGCAAAATAAAATAAAACTTCTTGGAAATCTCTATGACCCTATTGAGTTTCTAGTTGTATGCAGTCTTCCAATCTACTTTTTTGACACACACGTTTGTTATGCATCTTGCAAACCCAGAATTCTAATCTCTTTTAGTGCTGGACAAATCCTCATCTATTTTGGGAAGAGGAGAGAAGAAGGAATAAAGATTTTTCCTGTGACCAGGGCAGAAAATGCTAGAGTCTCGCTTTTCCAGCCTCCCTTGCAGCTAAAGTTCACGCATGTGACTAACCCTCTTGTGTATGCCTGCTGTTAGATGAACTTCTTCCTGGAAAGACTTAAATAAATATCTACCCTCCCCATATGGGATACCAACAACAGATCAGAGCAATGAGGACACCTGAGTCCATCTTGGGAAACCAATGTATTGGGCTTCCTCATAGAGTATGAGTATGGGGTGACAGACAGGATCATGGATGACCCTAAAACAATTGCTCCAAGGCAAAGTCTCACTCAGTGTCAATGACAGCCTCATGGAGGCTGTAGCATGGAGTCCCCTTTCAGTCAACTTCCGGTGTCCTGTATACCCCAGCATCTCCCAAGATCACTTGCAGCTGTGAGAGAGCAGGAAGAACCAATCAATGGCTGGGCTCCCCACTGGGGGTCCTGTGACCCTCCTCTTCCTTTTCAACCAGGGATGTCAATAGCTTCACTGCCATTACCATAGACCTGGCTACCTCTTTCTGTCTATTTTGTTGCCGTGGCTACTGGGCCAGGGCAATCTCAGCTTCAAGATGGCAATGGTGTATCCCACCGTATTACCACACTGGAGACAGCCATATTGCTAATTGCCATGAAAGGATGTCCCCTCGGTCAGTGTGGTCTAAGTACTCAGCATCGCAGGGCAGTCCTCCAAAGCATGTGTACAGAAGAGGAGGTTTGGCTGAGAAATGTCTCATTGTGACCCTTCTTGATAGTGACCCTAGAGACTGTTTCAAAGTGATGTGTCTCAGCTCCGTGTGTCAGACACGACAGTGTTTATCAAGCACAGTTTGAGGGTTCCAAGTTTCTCTTCATGGGCACTGTGGGCATTCTTGGCCAGGTGCACTATGGGTTGCTGGGCAGCATCTGTGGTCTCTAACCAACCAATACCATGTGACAACCCAAGTGTCTGGAGACAGTGCCAAATTGTCCCTCGAGTGGGAAAAAATTGTCCCGTATTGAGAACCACTCACAGCTACAGTCCAATCAGAAAATGATTGCGTGGTCTGTGATCAGGGAGATGCAAATTAGAGCAGAACCAAGCGCCATTTCCCATTGAGTGTGCAGAAACATAAATCCAGATCACGCTGGATACTGGCAGCCCTGCAGGGTGAAGGCTTGTTCCAGCCAGTGAGGAGCACTGAGGACGAGGGATTTGGGGGAACTGTTGGTGCATTCCATTCAAAGTCACAGTGCTCACATCCAGTGAGCAAGGATGAAGATCTGAGTTCAATTCCAGGAATCCACACTTGAAAAGCCACACATGGTGGTGTGGACTTGTAACCCGAGCTCTGAGGAGGTGGAGACAGGGGGGTCCCTGAGGCTCAATGGCCAGCCAGCTAGTCTACCTGGTGAGCACCAGGCTGGACATTACACCCCCAGAGTGTATTAGACCTTTGTGGTTGTAACCTCAGCTGACACCACCCCATCATTAGCCAGAGACCACTCTCTGCTACTATGAGTATGGTGTCCTTAGATTCTCGTGTAAGTGGGGTCATGCGGTCCTGACTCCACTGGTGAACATCTGTAAGGAGTACCAAAGTGTGTGTGTGTGTGTGTGTGTGTGTGTGTGTGTGTGTGTGTGTGTGTGTATGTTTGTGTGTATGTGTATGTATATGTGTATGTTTGTGTGTGTGTGTGCATATGTGTGTGTATGTTTGTGTGTGTATGTGTGTTCGTATATGTGTACAAGTGTGTGTATGTATATAGGGGTGTGTGTGTGTGCGTGTGTATGTGTATGTTTGTGTATGTATGTTTGTATGTATGTGTGTGCAAGTGTGTGTGTGTATATGTGTGCGTGTACATGTGTGTGTGTGTGTGTGTGTGTGTGTGTGTGTGTGTGAAGTGAATGAGGGAGAAAGTAAGAAAAGGAGAAAAGAGGAGAGAGAGGGGCTTTGAAATTATTATACTGTGTTAATCAGGACCGGCTACTATTCAGTTGATTTGTCACTATAACTGAATACCACAAATTGGACAATTTATAAAGAAAGCGTCCCTTATCTTACAGCTCTGACATCTCTTGGGCTTCCAGCGAGGGCTCTGTGCTAGCGGGTATGACTCTGCAGAGCCCTAAAGTATGGTAAGTTGGCTAGCTCCATGTCTCTTTCTTGGGCCCATGCACATGGGTGTGCATGGCTATGCATGGCTGTGTGTGGGTGTGCATGGGTGTCTGTGTGTGTGTGTGTGTGTGAGTGTGCATAGGTGTGCATGGGTGCATGTGCACATGTGTGTGGAGGCCCAGTGTCATTCCTCAGGCACCATCAACCTTGTCTTTTGAGACGGGGCTCACAGTGGGACTTGGGACTTGTTAATCAGGGCAGGCTGACTGCCCAGTGAGCCTGAGACATGCTTCTGTCTCACGTCCCCAGTGCTGGGGTCACAGGTATACACTGCCATGTCTGATTTTTTTTTTCAACATGAATGCTGGAGATCATGTCCTTCTGCTTTTTCAGCCTAGTTATTTTTATACAGAATTCTTTTTTCTAGATTGCCTTCCCATTTCCTGAGAAAACTCTCATAGGTACAATTGAGCTCTTTATTATTTTTCTCATTTGACGCCCAGGCAGGGACACCTCTGGTTTTTCTGGATTAAAAGAAAAAAAGGAGAAACACTCTCATATATATCAGAGACATGTTCGTTGGACTGACGATAGTATTGGCCTAAGTGTAAAGGTCAAAGGGCAGACTGAGAAGACAGGACTAGGTCCAAGTACCACAGGAATTTGGTAAAGTGTCATATAACTAATTTCCATTGCAGGGGGTGAGAAAATGGGTTAACACTTGTCGTGTTAAATAAATTGATAAGTTGTTATTTAAAATGATAAAATCATTGAACTTTACCACATTTCTCTTTTTAAAAGAAACTCCGGGGTTCTCTGTTCTCAACTGCTGCTGCTTCTGTGTCTGCTCATCCATTGGGGTAGTCATGCTGTGGTAGATAAGGTGTGGCGAGTGTTAAAAAGACGATACCTCTGCCATACTGGTTGTGTTTCTTTTGGAAATGTAGAATACTATTCAGTCTCGAAAAAGAAAGAAGCGAGCCAGACAGTGGTGGCGCATGCCTTTAATCCCAGCACTCAGGACACAGGCAGGCAATCTCTATGAATCTGAGGCCAGCCTGGTCTACAGAGTGAGTTCCAGGACAGCCAGGGCTACACAGAGAAACCTTGTCTCAAAAACGAATGAATGGATGAATGAATGACACAGATCTGAATGCAGCTGCCTGAGTGAGCATGTGTGGAAGCCAGAATAACTGGTGGGGTGTCCTATCATTTTACATATATTTGTTTGAGGAAAGATCTCTCCCTGAAATTCCATATTTTCTCAATTAAATTGAGAACCAGCAAGCTTCAGAGATGCTCCTGTCTCTGCCTGCCCATTTGGAGCTGGGGTTTTGGGCATGTGCTGAAAGCCCAGCCTCTCACGTGGGTGCTGGGATCCAAACTCCAAGTCTCAGAACTGCGCAACACTCTCAATCGCTTTGCCATCTCCCCGTCACTCCATAAAGACTGAAAATGAACTGAAATCAGTGGACTTAACTGCACGTCCGTCAGATTGGAAAGATCAGCACTCAATGAAGAGAATGATGTCACACACTTTAACAGTGGTTCTCAACCTTCCTAACGCTGGACCCTGTGACACAGTTCCTCATGTCATGGCGACCCCCAACCATAAAATCATTAGCGTTGCTACTTCATAACTGCAACTTTGCTACTGTTATGAATCGTAATGCAAATATCTGATACGCAGATGGTCTTAGGCGACCCGTGTGAAAGGGTCGCTCAACTCCTAAAGGAGTCATGCCCACAGGTTGAGAACCGCTGCTTTAGAGTTTGGTACTTCAACCCTGCATTCCGAGTATAAAGAAAAAATAATATAAAGTTACAGAGAAATCATCAGCCATGTTTAGTTTTCCTATTAAAGTAGTGGTATCGATATTGTTATCATGAAAAAAGGTTAGCGTATTAAGATTTTCACCATAAAGGAGATATGAATGTAATGAGATGGACGAATGGCTCAGCTTTTAAGAGCCCTGCTGCTCCTGCAGGGAACCTGACTTCAGTTCCCAGCACCCACCTCCCTTTCCCGGGGATCAGACGCCCTCTTCCGTCCCCTATGGATACCTGCACCCTCGTGCGCATACCTACATAAAGATTCACACATAATTTTGCACGCAATTTTAAAATAAAAATGAAATCTCTTTAAAAGAAGTATAAAACTTAAAATTTAGAATATTAAATTGCAGATTATCAGGATTTTTCCTTTAAATACTTAAATTTAATTGGGATGATTTGCGCTTAAATAATCTGTATTTTAAAAAGCTACCCAGGAAGCCGAGGCAGGGGGATTGTCATGAGTTCAAGGCCAGGCTAAGCTACAGAGCAATTTCCAGGTCAGACTAGGCTACAAAGCAGGGCCGCGTCTCAAAGAAACACCTTCCTTCCTTGGAAAGCTCTCATCTAGCCCCTAAGTTATGGAGCCGCGTGTTCTCAGACACCTGTCCGGAGAGCATTTTTCAACTTGTCCTTCTGTATTAACTTCTGACTTAATAGCAATGTGATCAGAGCTCGAGGGCCATGTGAAACCTATTCCGTGAGATTTATCGAGGCCACCTCATGGCCCGGCAGCTAGATGATTAATGTCGGTGGGTCTCCCTGTATTTCCGACATCTCCAGCACCAAATGCAGAGTTCTGTGTGGTCCTCAGAGTCTCGGTGAGATGCTTGCCAGGGCCCCATATTGTTCCCACTTCGTGTCTGAGGGGCTTATCAATTATTGAAAGAATCATAAGGGTGTGTTTCTCGATTTGCTCTGCAGTTCTTGATGGCTCGTGCTTCATCGATTTTGGACCATTTTCCTCAGGGTTTCTATGTTTGCAACACTGCACCTTATTGCTAACTGGTGCCTGTTATTGTTATGTAGAGCCCAGGTCCAAGCTCTCACACATACACACCCTTGCTCTCACTCTGCCTCTGTCTCTGTGATGAGCTCAGGAAGATAGGATTTGTGCACTCTGTGCTGAAAGGGCCATATTTGGAACCATTGTTGAACTGTAACTATATCAAGCTTTGGGAACAATTCTTGGGAAAGATAACATTTGAGATCAAGGGAACCAAATTTATTATGTATTGCTTTATTTTTCTTGATGATGCTTAGGATAGAACCCAGAATGTTGCTGTACATACCAGGCAAACAATTTACCATGAGCCACACCCCAGCCCCTCACTGGGGGATTCTAGGCAGGTGCTCTACCACTGAGCCACACCCCAGCCCCTCACTGGGGGATTCTAGGCAGGTGCTCTACCACTGAGTCACACCCCAGCCCCTCACTGGGGGATTCTAGGCAGGGGCTCTACCACTGAGCCACACCCCAGCCCCTCACTGGGGGATTCTAGGCAGGGGCTCTACCACTGAGCCATGTCCCCAGCCCCTCACTGGGAGATTCCAGGCAGGGGCTCTACCACTGAGCCATACCCCAGCCCCTCACTGGGGGATTCCAGGCAGGTGCTCTACCACTGAGCCACACCCCAGCCCCTCACTGGGGGATTCTAGGCAGGGGCTCTACCACTGAGCTACACCCCAGCCCCTCACTGGGGGATTCTAGGCAGGTGCTCTACCACTGAGCCACACCCCAGCCCCTCACTGGGAGATTCCAAGCAGGGGCTCTACCACTGAGCCACACCCCAGCCCCTCACTGGGGGATTCTAGGCAGGTGCTCTACCACTGAGCCACACCCCAGCCCCTCACTGGGAGATTCTAGGCAGGTGTTCTACCACTGAGCCACACCCCCAGCCCCTCACTGGGGGATTCTAGGCAGGGGCTCTACCACTGAGCCACACCCCCAGCCTCCTTATGTTTTTCAATTGTAACACAACATTCTGTATTAGTTTCTCTTCTTGTTACTACGATAAAATACCTGACATCCCCCCCCAAAAAAAAAGACTTGAAGAAAGGGAATATTTTGCTCACAGTTTGAGGGTAGGGTCCATCATCACCGGGGTGTGAGGTGGATGGTCACATTGCATCACAGTCAGGTTGGTGAGAGATGGATACCGGTGCTCAGCTTTCTTCTTTCATTCAGTCCAGGACCCCAGCCTATGGGATGGAGCCACCCACACCCAGGGTGGAGCATCCCACTTCAACTGAACCTCTCTGGAAACTTCCTTAGCAACATGTCCAGGCAGCTGTTCCACAGGTAATTCTCTATCCAGTCAAGTTGAGATGAAGATTACCTATCACACCATCTAATTAAGATTAATTTCTCTAGAGAAAATTTTCTATGTAAATCCTTTGTGGGTCACTTACTTCGTGTACCAACACTGTGTACAGGAATCGTAGCTTCAACCTACACATTCTAACCCTACAAACTTGTCCTAAGACTCTAAGGGGACAACTATTCATGCAGAAAACGCAGGGATTTTACAGCGCTGTTCTTTATAGTTATCAAAAAATTAAAAAGCCAAAATCTCTATCAATAGAAGATTCCCTTCATGTTACACAATGTTTTATAGCCATTAAAATTACTCTACAGAACCATAATGACATAGATTTCCATGTTAGACTACGGGAAAGAAGACAGTAAGATACTTATTTTCTTTTTTAAATAAAAAAAAGTTTTATTTTACATGTCCGGGTGTTTTTGCTGACATGTATATCTGTGAATTGAACCTGGGTCCTCTGAAAGAATGACCAATATTCTTACCTGCTGACTTCTCTCTCCAGACCCTTTTTACAAAATTTATTTTTAAACAGTATTTGTGTGCTCTGGGATCACCTAGAACTTGCTACCAACGAGGGTGATACTGAAGTGTGTGTGTGTGATTTTACATGTGATTCTATGTGTGTGAATGTGTATGTGTATGTGTGCATGTGTGTATGTGTGTGTGTGAGTGTGTGTATGTGTGTGTGCATATGTGTGTATGTGTATGTGTGTATGTATGTGTGTGTGCATATGTGTGTATGTGTGTATATGTGTGTATGTGTGTATATGTGTGTATATATATATGTGTATGTTTATGTGTGTGTGAATGTGTGTGTATGTATATGTATGCATGTGTGTGTATATGTGTGTGCATATGTATGTGTGTGCATGCATTTGTGTGTGCGTGTGTGTGTGCGTGTGTGAGAGTGAGGGGGTGATGTCTCCTGATACACCTGTGTGTGCAGATGTGCAGACATAAATGTCCAGTACTGACTTCAATCACTTTCTACCTTTTTTTTTTTTTTTTTTTTTTTTAGAAAGAGTCTCTCACTGAATATAGAACTCACCTATTTGTTTAAACTGGCTGACGAGCAAGCCCAAAAAACCCTCCCACCTCTTCCTCCCCAACGCTGAGACTACAGATGCCCGGCACCACACTAGGCTTTATTAATACGGGCTGTAGAGATCCACACTCAGGTCCTCACGCTTGTAAGTAAGCACTTCGCCAACGGGGTTAACTTTCCCCACCTCATTTTCTTTTATTAAAAACTTGTGTACAGAGCTAGAGAGATGGCTCAGTGGTGAAGAGCACCAACTGCTCTTCCAGAGGACCCTGGTTCAATTCCCAACACCTACATGGCAGCTCACAACCATCTGCGGCTCAAGTTCCAGGGAAGTACAGCGTCCTCTTCTGGGCTCCCTGGCTACCAGGCACACATATGATGTGCAGACATAAATGCAGGTATTTTAAATTGGGTACAAGCTGGCTGGTGATTGTAATCTCAGCACTAAGGAGGCTGCAACAAGAGGATTGCCATGAGTTCCAGACCAGCATGGCTCTTGAGTCATGCCAATCCTACAGGCAACTGATGCAACCAACTATGTGCACAGCAACACACACACCTTGAAAGTTCTCAGAAAAGGTGTTCGTCAAAATGTCAACAGCAATCGACAACTGAAGTCATTAGAAATCTATTTTTCTTTACACGTCTTTGCATTTTGAGAGTTATTTTTGAAATAAAGTACTCTAAAAAAAATTTTTTTTCAAAATAGAGTTCTAAAGAACCCAGTGATAAGTCAACATTTTGAGGAATAATTGAGCGGTCTAGAGGTTTTTATTTTCTTGAAATTAGATATCCCCATGGAGCAGGGACTACTTTTCATTTCCTATCCTCTTTCCGCAACTCCACGGGTCATACTGCTGGAATAAGAATTGTGTAATAGGTGTTGATTGACAGGGATATTTAGATGTCGGACTCCGAGGTGGTATTACCGAGCATAGCTAAGAACTAAATTGCACGGCTGAGCTTTGGCCCTGCAAACCTAATAACTGAAAACTAAAGCCTTCAAGTCTCTGTGTTTTATTATAAATGATTCTGCCTCCCAAGACTCCTCAGTTTTGAAATCTTGCCAAAGGGTTGGTTCTCACCCCATTGCTCGCTAATGGGCAAGTCTTCAAATGACATCATTACCCCACAAATCATAATGAGAGAGGTAAAATTGAACCATGTTTTCGGAAAAGACATGCATGGACATGTGATCTCTGAATTGGGAGCTGAGTCTGTCTAGGAAAACTTTCAGAAGGTGATAAAACCTTATTTGGCATTTTGAGTGTCCTCATTCATTTGTTTCTTACACCTACTGCTGCATGACAAACCACACATCTCAGTAGTGAAGAAAAATAGCATGCAGGCCTGAGGAGATGGCTCAGTCAGGATAGTGCTTACCATGTGTGATGGATAACCTTAATTGTGAACTTGACACAACCTGGAATAACTTAGGAAGAAAGCCTCAATCAAGAAGTGTCTATATTGGGTCGGCCTGTGAATACATCTGTGAGGAATTATCTTAATTAGATACGGGAAGACCCAGTCCACTATGGGTGACACCATTCCCTAGGCAGGGGCTTCTGAACTGTACAAGTGAGGAGAAACTGAGCTGAGCACAAGCAAGCCAGCAAGAAGCATGCATCTAGTCATTCACTGCTCTTGACTGTGGCTACAATATGACCAGTGTCTCAGGCTTCTGCCATTGCAACCTTCCCTCAGTGACAAACTATATCCTAGAACTGTGGGCTAAAATAAACCCTCCTGTCATTAATTTTCTTTTCATCAGTGTATTTTATTACAGCAACAGAATCAAAACTGGGTCACCATGCAAGCTTGAGGTCCTGAGTTTGGTCCTCAGAACCCATGTAGAAAAGCCAGGCATTGTGGTACATACACTTAGAATCCCAGTCTAGCCAAATCAATGAGCTCTACATTCAGAAAGAGACCCTGTATCAAAACTAAGGTAGAAGGAGAATGAGGGAGGCACTTGACGTTGACTGTCAGCCTCTGGCCTTCACATACAGACACACAGTCATGCACCTGCACATACATGTGCACACACATGAACACATGCAAATGCCAAAAAACACAAAAAGGGGAGAAAAATAGCATGCGTCTCTAAGCTCATCTGAGAGTCACTGCTGCTTTAAGCTACCTGTGTTACCAGCCTTACCCACAACAACCTCCACCTCCAGGATCTGAGCGTCATCCTACCCATGGGCTCACAATGGGGGGGGTCCAGCTTTCAGCATCAGAAGCTATTCTGAGGTAGCTATTATAAAAAAAAAAAAGGAGCAAATAACACATTTCAAATGTCTCTCCTGTGCCATGTGTACTAACTTCCTTTCTTATGTCTGGGGGTGGGGAGGATATGTGTATCTGTGTATGTGTATATATGTGTATCTGTGTGCACATGGAGGCCAGAGGAAAACCTGCCTGCTATTCCTCAGGAACTATCCGTCTTGCTCTTTGAGGCAGTGTTTCTCACTGGGTCCTGGGTATCAGGACCAATCAAGCTCTCACTGGCTATCAAGGCTCAGGGATCCCCTATCTCCACCTCCCCAGTGCTGGGATGATAAGCACCTGCTACCAGGCCTTACTTTCTATGTGGGTTCTGAGATGGAATCTGCCCCTCGTGCTTACACAGCAAGCACTTTACTGGGTCATCTCTCCTGCCTTCGTGATCACCTCTCTTCCCCCCTTTCAAGGTCTGATGGTTTTGGTCAAAGCAGATCTTATGTGTTTTTAGCCCTGAAGAGGAAAAGAGCAAGTAGGAAAGTCTAGGTCAAGTTCATCCTGTAATACGGTTCTGAACAAAGCATTTCCTGAATGATCACCCTGCAGGGACAGGTAGGGTCTGACACACAAGTTGAAGCAGCATAGGAGGTAGTCATGTAGTTAAGACAGAGACGCCCAACCTCCCCACCGTGTCCCCATCACTCATTAGACACCTGCAGACCCAAATGAAGAGCCAGCACTGTCCATAAAGGTAGCCCTCGGGTCCCTGAAACGTAACCTAGGCAACCGTTACCACCAGCCACACAGCAGAGGCGGTGCCTCTACCAAAACAGGTGGGAGACCAGCAAAGTGCTGCCCAACTGTGTGACCTCCAAAGTTAGAGAGCTTCCCCGCCACTGAGAGCTGCTGAAGCGCGAGGGCTTCTTTGGATGTTTCCTAGGTAACAACCAAACGTTTGGGCACCCTAGCTCCTTCACGTGGAGGCATTATAAATGAAATGCAACTTCCTTCTGTGTTGTCACAAAGAACAGCACACAGGGATACTTGTACCTCACCCCAGGGTGCGAGAGCTGTTGAATTTCTGATGAGACATCCTTCCAAGAACTTCTTCAAGACACATCTCTATCTTCACCTCTCCCTAAGGGGAAAAAAAATCAATGTATCTATACAGTGTCTGCAGCTATATCCAAAGTATCTAAGGCTGACTGACTAAAGTATCTCAACCTGTAGGTCGCGACCCTTCGGGGATTGAACAACCCTTTCACAGGGGTCGCCTAAGACCAGCTGTGTATCAGATGTTGACATTACGATTCAGAACAGTAGCAAAATTGCAGTTATGAAGTAGCAATGAAAATAATTTTGTGGTTGAGGGTCGTCACGACAGGAGGAACTGTATTAAAGGGTCACAGCATTAGGAAGGTTGAGAACCACTGATTTAAGGGAACGACTCAAAATTCTGGGGCTTGGTGCATGGTCACCATGAGACCATGATATTAGTATCCAAACCTATCCCCTCCCACATACCACAGGCAGGTCATACGTCTGCCCGTGGTGTCGATAGCTCTTCTAATAAACTCTCTATCGACGACAATCCATCTCAGTGTCCCCTTGAACCTGCACCTGAGACCTTTCAATTGTGTGGCTCCATGCGCCTGGCAGAACACCATGATAGAGTGTGTGGTGGACACGGCTCTTAACGTCACGGGAGCAAGAAGTAGAGAGGGGGAAAAGGAAGTGGTCAGGAACAAGATAACTCCAAGCCCCCTCCCCACGATCAGCAGCTACTTCTGGCTAGACACAACCTTCAAAAGTTTCTGGAAACTCCCAAAACAGTGTCACCATCAGAAAGCCAAATGGTCGTGGTGACCTAGGGGTGAGCATTTCATATGAAACCATGACAGCCATATGGGGTGACGAACCGACTGAGCTTCATGAGAAAATGAGCACTGATGAGACATCTGTTAGCTCAGTTCCTCTCTGGAAGGCTCTCTGGGGAAGAGGCACTGTCTTCCCGTTGCTGTAAGTGTAGCTTGCCGTATCTTGGACATGGCACGGCTAGGATGGAGAAACCATCCTAGAAACCTTCCCAGACAGGGCTGGGAAGATGGCTCAGTGGATAAAGTGCCCGCCGCACAAGCACAGGGACCTGAGATCAAGTCCTCAGCATCCACAACAGCACATACCTGTAACCCTGACACAGCGCTGGAGGGTGGGCACATCCCCGGGATCCAGCCAGCCAGGCTAGCCAAATCACCAAACTCCAGGTTCGGTGAGAGACCCTGTCTCAAAGAATGGGGTGAAGAGCGACAGGGTAAGACATCTGGTAGACCTCTGGCCTCCACGTGTGCATGCATGAGCAAACACAACACACACACATGTACACGCACACACTCGTCATGCACATGTATGTAGGGGGAACACATACGCTCGTAACTAAAAACACAATAAGTCTTAAGGATGGACATCTACAAACCTATATTAGCAACTTTTCTTCTTGTTGTGGCAAAAGTAACCTAAGAAAAGAAGGGTTTGTTTCAGCTCAGGGTTTGACAGGACAGAGTCCATCTTGGTGGGAAAGCATCTTGATAAGAGCATGAAGCATCCGGTCACGTGGGGTCATGGGGTCCATAGCAAGGGAGCGGGGAACAGGAATGTTGGTGCCAGCTTGCTTACTCTTTTTCAATTTTTTTAGTCAACCTGGGACCCCATGAGACGGTGCAGCCCACATTCATGCTAAGTCTTCCTCCTCGGTTAACTCTTTCTAGAAAAGCTCTCACAGACAGGCCCAAAGGTGTGCCTCTGGGGTGATTCTAAGTGAAATGAAAACGGACCATCACAACACCTCCCAGACACCCACCAGCAGCTGTGTTGGACCAAGTGTTCAAAGGCATGGGCCTGTGGGAGGCGCTTCAGACGCCAACCACAAACAAATACCAAAACAGAAGCCTTGACCAACATCTCAGAGTGGCCAACAACAGCTGTTGAGGGGTGACTCAGCCCTCTGTGTCTGGAATTTTCCACTCACTGTGTGTTCGGAATAGCTGAGTGGATCCACAGCCAGCCCCCAAAATAGAATTCTTCAGAGGCAGGGCAGCTGACAGGGCCTCGGAAATCTCTGGCAATTCATTTCTGCAAAAAAGGAAACTCTTGCCTTGCTTCCTGAATTTCAGAGTGATTCTCCCTGGCCTCCCTCCCTAGGCCATTTGTGAGTCAGCTTCACTGGATGTCGTTGCTTGGGGGCCAGCTCCCGGGAACAGGCGTGAGGTCACAAGGGTACCATTCTTCCGTGGGATCAGCAGCACTCAGGGCAAGGATATAAAGATAACAAAGGATTCCACACCCCAAATCAGTCCCCACCCGTGCAAGGCCTTGCAAACATACAAAAAATAAATGACTTTTAGACTCTACGTCTTTGATGCTTTGTGTCTGTCCATCTGTCCAGAGACAGAGTCTTCCTATGTAGCCCAGGCCAACCTCAAAGTCATAATCCTCCTGCCTCTGCCTCCTAAGGGCTGGGATTACAGCTATGCACCACCATACCAAGCTAGATCTGTGTGTGCGGCATGCATGGGAGTGTGTAAGTGCGGACACACACGCACACACACGGAGGTCCAAGAAGAATGCTGAATGCCTTCTTCAGCTACACAGTGAGCTAACGGCAGCCTGGGCTACATGAGACCCTGTCTCAAAACAACAACAAAAGAATACACTGGATTGGTCCCAGGGCCTCAGTCACTAGATCACGCTATTTGTTTAAAACAGGAATTGATACATCCCTCAGGATAGCCTTAAACTTACAACACAGCACAGGTTGGCCTCAGCCTCATGATCCTCCTGCCTCAGCTTTCTGAGTGCCAGGATTACACACATAGACCACCAACACTTCAATTTATTTTTCTAATCAATTACAACATTTGTTCAAGTGTAGTCCATTATGGTACCACTTTTACTCTTCTCTCTCTCCCTTCCTCCCTCTCTCTCTTTCTCCCTGTCCCTACCCTGTCTCACACACATACCATCTGTTTGTCTGACTGCCAGATGAGCCGACCCTCTCCTTTTCGTTACATTTACTTATATGTTTATTTGCTCATTTTGTGTTGTGCGTGCCGGTTTCTCCTTCTGCCAAGTCCTCAAGCTCGGTGACGAGTGCCTTTCCCCACTGAGCCATCCCGCAGACCCGCCTACGGTCTCCTGACTGAGGTCTGGGGATATGGCAGAGACAGCGGAGGCTGAGGCAGGTAGCCAAGGAGGTTTTGGGTCTTGATGGTCAACTTGACTGGATCTGGAATCAGCTAAGAGACACACCTCTGGCTGACTCTGTGAGGGTGTCCCCAGGAAGGATTAACTGAGGAGGCCCCAAAGTGAGTGGCACCACCCAGGCTCAGGGGAGCCAGGGCTATTTGCCTGCCTGCTTTGCCTTCTTGCTGGCAAGTGCATCTACCCCATTCTCATTGCTTCTGCTGTACCCCATCTACCCAACCTCGGAACCCAGCCTCCTGCCTTCCAACATGGACTGCAGACCGGAAGCTCTCCAGGAACCGTCCAGGCCTTCAGCACTGGGATTGCTGAGACATCCACCTTCATCGTGAGAGCTTCTGTCCTCAGCCTCTTCCACATGCAGACAGCCAGTGATGGACCACCCCGCCTCTGCTGTGTAAGCAACAAATCTCTCTTCTAATGTGGAGTCGCTCTATCAGGTCTGTTCACCCAGCACAAGTACTTGTACCCAGCACAAGTACTTCCAGCATCTGGAGAGCACGGGTACCACCCATCTTTCTCTGTGACCACACACAATGCTGACCTTAGCACTCATCACCAACCGAGCCACACAACCCTGAGTCTCCTCCCTATTCTCCAGCTCGTGCAGAGGGTCAAATGACCCTTGCAGACATGGAGCCCTGAACACCTAAATCCTGAGAGTTTCTCTGACGAGACGGAAGCTGATGAAGTGAAGAAAGTATGGGTACCACTTAGGCTTCGCAGCTGCCGGCTGAAAGATCTCCGGTGGTCAGCAGCCGACCGAGTGTCCTCCGCCCAGACCAGGATTCTTTCCTTTGACCTGGAGGGGAGAACCCAACCTCCTCCCTTGCTTCCGGTTTCCCTTCTACAGCTACTGCCCAGATTCCCCTCCATGAAGCAGCAATGCAGAGCCTTTGCTTGCCCAGTTGACAGAACAGCGTGGCAAGAGCCAGCCTCCGACTCTGGAGAGGTAGCCATTCGGTAAAGTTGCATGAGTACCTGAGCTCAGTCCCCAGAACCGACAGAAAACCTAGGACACGGCAGCACACACCGGAGACCATCAATGAGGCTAAACCGGAAGGGCCAGCAATCCCAGGGATCGTCTTGTCTCTGCCTCCCTGTTACTGGGATTACAAGGGCACGCCACCGTGCATGAGTTCCCTGGATTCTGGACATTGAGCTCAGGTCCTCGTGCTTACACGGCAAATACTTCAGTGACTGAACTCTCCCCCAGCCTAAAAAAGAAATTTTTTGAGTGTGTTTTGTTTTGAAACAAGACATCATTATGTAGCCCAAACTGGTCTTGAACTTGCGCTTCTCCTGCCTCAGCCTCCTGAATGCTAGGACTGAATGCATGTGTCACCATGCCTGGCCGGAAGATTCTTCTGCGTGTGCAAAAACTGACGTGGTGCGCTAAGCCCAGAGCAGAGCTACTGCTGGAAACCCAAACCCCAACGCTGCTAGCGATATCTCCATCACACGTCCCTGCTGAATGCTTTTCAAGCCTTGCCTCTGGAAAGCCATAAAAAACTTTCTCCATGCGGAATATTCTAATAGGGAGCCAGCAGAACGGCTCAGTGAGCAAAGGCACCTGCTTTCAAGTCTGATTCCATCAGTTCGAGACCTGGGACCTACATGATAGAAGGAAAGAACCAATTCCCCCAAGTTGTCCTCTGAGACACACACACACACGCACACACACTCACATACACACAAATAAACATTTTTAAAAGTATTCCAATCCATTGAAATAAATAACATTTTCCTATTTTCAAATGTATTTTACACATGCATAATTATAACAGTATTCATAAGATTTTACTTCCTGTCTTTCATTTAATCTCATACATTTTCCACCTTCCCACTGAGTCCTCGTGACTAGCCTTTGAGGGTTTCTGTTGTTTGTTCCATTGGTTCATTGGTTGGTTGGTTGATTGGTTGGTTGGTTGGTTGGTTGTAGTTGAACGTTGCTGTGGCAACTCAGGAAGGAGACAGGGAGGCATTTTCATAAGTGCAAACCCTGCCAGACCTCAGCAGAAGGAACCACCATCCTGACCAGCACCGTACTCAATCAACAGTGGAACCCCAAGCATCTGAGCTCAGGTGTTTTATTGATTCAGAACTTCTCAGGTGCAGATCATAAGCAATCAAGCATCCCCCACGGAAATCCAACACCTGAAAACTATACAGAATGCCAATCCTAGGCTAGTCCTCACCCAACAGTGCATAAAACATTTCATACATAACTAAAAATGAATCTCTACAGTTGGTTGGTTGAGTTGTTAGTTGGTTGATCCATTGGTTGGATGATTGGTAAATTGGTTGGTTGGTTGATAGGTTTGTTGTTTGATGGTTGTTTTATTGGTTGGTAGATATGTTTGATGGCTGACCGATTGTTTCATTGGTTGTTAGGTTGGTTAAATGATTGGTCGTTTTGTTAGTCACTGGTTAGATGGTTGGTTGGTTGGTTGATTAGTTGATTGGTTAATTTGTTAGTTAGTTAGTTGATTAATTCAGTGGTTGATTGCTTTGTTAGTTGGTCAGTTGATTGATAGATTGTTTCTTTTTCTCTTCGTCTTGGTTGTTTTTTCAGACAGGATCTCTCCATGCAGCCCTGTGTCAACCTCTCAAGTGCTAGAATTCCATGGAAGGCATGTGTCGCCATAACTGACATATGGTTTTATTTGTGTCATTATTATTGTTACTTTTATTTGGGGGAAAGGGGAAAGATCAGTCTCAGGTGTTGTTCCTCAGGAGCAGTACCCCTTATTTTTAGAGACAGGGTCTCTCCTTAGGACCTGGGATCTCTGTCTTTAGGCTAGGTTGGCTGGTCAGTGAGCTCCCCTTGCCTCTGCCTCCCCAGCACTGGGCTTCCAAGCATGCACTAGCCGTCCTCCTGTGGATTCTGGGACTGAACTCAGCCCTTCATGTTTTTCCAGTAAGCACTTTACCGACTGTCTCCCAGCCCTATGACTACACTTCTTAATGTCTACATAATATTCCTTGATTAATATCCCATGATTTATTTTCTTTTCCCTCCTTTTTACCACCTGGGGTTTTTTTTTCTAATTTATGCTACTATAAATAACAATGCAATTAACATCTCTATTTCTTCAGCTGGATTCAAACGTTTTACGAATTAACAGCAACTGAATAGGACTTCTGTGTCATTGCTTTTTTGGACAAAAATGGAATGTCCTGGTTTCTGAACAAGGAACAATCTAAATTTAGGTTTCTTGACAGAGCTGTGTGACAAGTCGAATAGCAATGACAGAGTCCCAGCAGTGCTTTAGAAAAAGGTCTATTTAGCTTGTTTGCCCTCGTTGTGGGACAGACAAAGTCTCACTATGCTTCATTTTAAAGTGACTCTCAAGACCGGGAAATTTACCCTTGAAGAGATTTTTTTTTAAGTAATTCATTTTATTTTTATTTTTTATCTGTGTGTTTCCGGGGGTATATGCATGCGTGCGTTCCTGTGTGTGTATGTGTGTGTGTGTGTGTGTATGTGTGTATGCATGTATGTGTGTGTATGCACATGTGTGTACATGTGTATGTGTGTGCATGCGTGTATGTGTGTACATGTATGCATGTGTGTATGTGTCTACATGTGTATGTGTGTGTGCATGTGTATGCATGTATATGTGTGCATGTGTGTATGCATGTGCATATGTATGTTTGCATGTGTGCATGTGTGTATGTGTGTATGTTTGTGTGTATGTGTGCATGGGGGGCAGTGAAGGATGCCTTCATGTGATTAGGGGTACATGCATGCCATAATACACAAAGGAAGGTCAAAGGAAAACCTCAGGTGTCCTTGCGGGTCTTCCACCTTGTTTAAGAACAGGCCTTTTATTTGCCACTGTGCACACCAGACTACCTGTCCAGGTGTTTTCAGAAATCCTCTTATCTTCACCTTCTGTCTTGCCTCAGGAGTACTGGAGTTACAGGTACGTACTATCATGCCAGGATTTACATGTGTGCTGAGGATTCGAACTTGGGTCCTCAAGCGTGCTTGGCAAGTGCTTTTCCCACTGAGCCATTTTCCCAGTCTAGGAATTTTTTCTTTTTAGCATCACTTTGGGTTTGTTGCTTTATGCAGATCTCATTGCATACGGTCAAGTTCAAGATCATACACAGTTACATCCTTCGTAAGTTATTTAAATCCTGGTAATACAGTCGCCCCTCCGGATCCCTGGGACTTTGGTTCTGGGACCCTCTGTGAACACCAAACTCCATGGAGAAATAGATCCCTGCATAGATGCTGTGGTGCTCTGTGTAGACCCCATGCTCGGCTTCCTGCATACTTTCTGTTATCTTTAGATTACTGAGAAACTAACACAAGGTCAAATCTGTGTAAATAGTTGCCAGACAGTATTGTTTAGGGAATAACAACAACAGAAAGATGGTCAGTTCAGATATCATTTATTTTCTCTGTGTGTGTGTGTGTGTGTTGTGTATGTGTATGTATTTACGTGTGTGTGTATGTGTGTGTATGTATGTGTGTGTGGTGTGGTGTGTATGTGTGTGTGGTGTGGTGTGTATGTTTGTGTGTGTGTACATGTATGTGTACGTGTGTACATGTATGTGTATGTGTGTATGTAAGTATATGTGTATGTATGTGTGTGTATGTGTGTGTACATGTGTGTGTATGTATGTGTGTATGTGTGTGTGTGTGTGTGTGCGCCCACAGAGGCCAGAGGACAACTGTGCTGTTCCTCGGATACCGTTGCCCAGCTCTTTTCTTTCTCTCATCTTTCTTTTCTTTCTTTCTTTGTTTCTCTTTTCCTCTTCTTCTTCTTCTCCTGCTGCTTCTTCTCCTCCCCCTCTTCCTCCTTCTTCCTGCCTCCTATGCTCCACCACACTGGCCTTAACTTTTTTAAAACTTACAAAACACACACACACACATACACAGACATGCACACACACACACACACACACACACACACCACTGGTTCACTGTACTTGAGATAAATCTAGTCAGTAAGAAGAAACCAAGCTACCATGAGCCAGAAGCCCTCAAGGGCTGATCATATAGGTGCACAAGAAGCCTCTCTAAGCCCACTCCCACTAGTGTGCCAGCCCTCCTTGTCTCCTGAGTGGTAGCCCCACACCCTAGCTCCTGAAAGTCCCCATCATGCAAATCTGTCTGAGCATCGGTTGAATAAAACCCAGGCTTATACTGCCACCTTGTGGTCACCTCCTGTAAGTTGCTCAGCCTCACTTCTTGTCCCATGCCCTCAGAAGCACAATGACCTCACACGCCTATTGAAGAAAAGCAGGTCCAGAGATGGGGACGAAGCTCCTGGGGCCACAGATAGCCATGAAGGTTCTGAGGCTAGAATCTCACTTTCTTCAGTTCTGTGTGGCTTTCCTTTGGCTTCTCCAAAAGGCTGGGCCCAGATGGCACCATGACTGGGCTCCCAAGTGGAGAGAAAGGGAAAGTGAGGGAGAGAACAGGAGGAAGAACAACTTGAACTACTTGCTCCACTAGCCTGGGCAGGACAGAATAGGGTCAAACAGCTCCAGCAGCCATGAGTTTGTCTCTCTCGTTCTTCGTCCCTCTCGCATCTGCCTGTCTGCCAGTAGCTACTTGCTTGGGAAGTCATGAGGGGAAGCATAGGAATCCCGCCAGGGCTCCCCTCCCCCACCACAGTCTCTGACCCCAAGTGGCCCTGAACCGGAAGACAGATGGGAGAAGGTTTAGATCTGGATCAGACTTAGAACGTTTTATTATTACCTTAGCTTAGACAAGCATATTGATCCCTGGGATCTGTGTCTGTCTAAAATGACCCCAGCTAGGACTATCCATCAAGAGAGAGCCTACCCTGGCAGCAGTGTAAGGTTGCAGCCTGTCACCCCATCTATTCAGGAGGCTGAGGCTGGAGAATTGCACTAGACCGGAACTTCAAGGCCTGCCTGAACAGCTTGCCAGGACTGCAGCTCAATTTTTTTAAAGAGAAGAATGAGTCAAAATTTAGAAGCCAAGCAAGTCACTGACAGGAGAGAAAAGCAAAGAGAAGGAAGCGATCAATAAAACGTGGGAGCAGAGCCAGGGATGCTTCTGTCAGGAAAGGGCTTGTTGTGCAAGCATAGAGACCTGAGTTCAATCCCCAGAACCCATGGAAAGACTGGGTATGGTGGCGTGTGCTTGTAATCTCAGCCCTGGGTAGGACAGGAGGATCCCTGGGCCTCACTGGGCAGCCAGGAACCCAGGAACATGAGGCTGTGGAGAGATTGCTCAGTGGTTAAAAGTACTTGCTGCTCTTCCAGAGGACCCAGTTCGGTTCAGAGCACCCACCTCAGGCAGATCATAACCACCAGGGCATCGGGCAGACTTCTTCTGGCTTCTGTGGGTACTGCACCTCTCTCTCAGTCTCTCTCTCTCTCTCACATACATCAGAGCAGAAAAGGTGTTGCTGTTTTCCGTGTTTATCAATAGGCCGGACACAGCATCATTAAATTCAGTGGGATTTGTTCCGTGTTCTGTTTCTAGACCTCTCATCCTTGCTGTAGTTTGGATCGATCTTAAAGAGCTCCCAAAGGCTGCACTGAAGGCTTGGTAGGAAGTAGTGGGATCTTTAGAAGTTTGGGACCTATAAGGTAGAGTTAGATCTTTGGGGAATGTGCCCTTGAAGGGGGCTGTGGCCCTCCAACCCTTCCCTCTCTGCTGCCCAACCGCTGTGAGGCGAGCAGGCCTCCTCCAGCATGCACTCTGGCTGCCATGAACTGTGTTACCACAGTCCAAAATAACAGGACCAGCCAACTACGGACAGAAGTCTCTGAAACTGTGAGTCAAAATATACTTTTCCTCCTTATAAATTGGTTGTCCTGGGTGCTTCTCTCAGTGGTAGAAAGCAGATGCACCCCTGGATCTTCTGGTCTGATAAGTTGCAGTTGGTCAGGACGAGACCGACCTCAGAAAGCCGACATTTAGAGTCAGGAAGAGCTTGTCCAGAAGGCAGCAGATAGAGAACTGTAGTCAGCAGCATGGCTTGGAAGTTAGGGTTAGGGTGGAATCATGGAAGCCCAGAATAGGAGCTGGCGGAGGTCTGGACGTCATCCTACTTCAATTGTTTAATTGGAAAGTATGCATGCTGCCTTACTATTGCAGTGATGAGACGCCATGATCAAAGCAACTTAGTGGGGAGGTTTATTTGCTAACCATCTGACAGCACTGTTCATCATCGAAGAAGTCAGGACAGAAACTCAAAACTCAAACAGGGCAGGAACCTGGAGGCAGAAGCTGATGCAAAGGTGTGCTGCTTACTGGCCTGCTCCCCATCACTTGCTTGTTCAGCCTGCTTTCTTATAGAACCCAGGACCAGCAGCCCAGGGATGGAACCACCCACAATGGGCTGGGCCTTCCCCTGTCAATCACTAATTAAGAAAAATGCCCCTAGCCCCTGGCACCTACAATTCTACTTTCTTGCTCGAGGAACCTCACTGAAGTGAGATAACGCAGGATTTGCTTACTCGAGTGAATCGGCTTATTCTATTCAGAATATCCCAAGGTTCGCCCAGGTAACATGGCGTTGCAGAGTGTGTCCTTCTTACAGCCAAATAGTAAAGAAGAACAGACAGAATGACAGAGAGATAGAAACAAAGCATTGATGGACAGATGGAAGATGATGGACACATAGATGGATTGTGGATGGATGGATGGATAGACAGACAGACATATGATAGATGAATGATAGACTATAGATTATAAATGGATGATAGATTATCGATAAGTAGATTGATGATAGATGACAGATGGATAGATAATAGATTGATAAATATATAGATAGATGATAGATTATATATTATAGGTGGATAAATCTATAGGAATAGATGGATGGATGGATCAATAATAGATAAATAGATGATAGATTATTGGTAGATGATAGATAGATGATAGATTATTGATAGATGATAGATAGATGATAGGTTATAGATGGATATATAGATTATAGATAGAAAATGATCATAGATAGGTAGAGAGAGAGAGATTCCACATTAGTACATCCTTTCTTCTGCGAGTGGCTTCTCGGGTCGTTTCCACCTTTGATCTCCTGTCTCCTGATCCACAGCGCAGGGATGCACAGAGAGAGCATGAGAGTGAGCAGAGAGAGCTGCGGGATCTGAGCTTATCCCCCCCTTTCCCGGGGAAACCTGAACCTCCCACTCGCTTTTCCCTCTCGGCTTTCTTCTGATAAATGAAACCGTCGGAGTCGTTCTCTATCTCTAATCGGGTTAGGACATGCCCAGTGCTCTTGACGAGCTTGCCGGCCATCCTGAGGATCAAACAAGATTACATGACAGCAAGCACTCAAGTCTGAAGGGTTGCATCAGGACCAGGATTATCAAAAATCTCCCATTGATCTCTTAATACAGAAAAAATTACACTCGCCTCCTCCCATGGGTTTTTTCCTCGCGGAGAATGCTGGGCCTATCCTCTCCTCTGCCTGCCTCCTTCTCTGCCAAATCTGAACCTCTGGCTGGGGAGTCCCCTGGCCCTTGGAATTGACTGACATTTAGACCTCACTGTAACTCGGAACCCATGAGTTGGTTCTGAACCAGGTGTAGATGTTTGCTTGGCTTGGCTCGGACAATTTCAGAATTCTTTTTATCTCACTGCCGATATCCAGAAATAGGAGCAGCTCCTTTTTCATTTGTATATGTTCGCATATGAGGACACATGTGGGTGCGCATGCATGTGCCGGTCAGAGAATAACTTCAGGCACCTTCCTCCAAGCAGCCAGCAGGTTCCCAGGGATCTCTCACCTCTGCCTCCCAGTTCCGCGTCCCTACAATTACAAGCACACTTTAGCACACCCCATCGTTTGCTTTGTTGATTTTGTTTTCAATTTTGGGGGCAAGAGATGACTTATGGGTTAAGAGATTTAGCTGCTCTTCCAGAGGACCTGGATTCGATTTCCAGCACCCATATGGCAGGCGGCTCACAACCAACCGTCTGTTAATTCCAGTCTCGAGGGATCTGATGCCCTCTTCTGGCCTTTTGCGGGAACTGCATGCACGGCCGTACAATCAGGCAAAACACCTATACACATAAAAGAAAAAATTAAGCGTAAATCTTTTTATAAATGAATTAATGCATGCATGTTGCTTCTCAGCCTATCCTCTCCATTTTGTATAGTCCAGGATCCCCTGCCTGGGGAATAATGTCGCCCACCACGGGCAGGCCCTCCCACATCAGTTATTATATTAAGACACTGTCTCAAAGACAATCCCAAGGACCTACCTCCCGGTTGATTCTGTCAAGTCTACAATCAAAACTAACCACAGTAGGTACTGCGGCACTTCCCTAAGGGTCCGTGTTCTCAGAAGACCCCAGCTTCATGGTAATATTAGTGAGTCCCTCTCATCCTAAATTTCAGTCTCCGGGGTCTCCCCACGGTCAGCTTCAGCCTAAAAATATAATATTGAATTCTGGAAAGAGGGATTTAACTTAGAACTCAAGGACGGGGACAGGCAGACAGCAGTAAGACAAATCTCAGTTTATTGGTTAAAGGAGAAACATTCTGTGGTCCCCTCGGTTGTCTCAGGGAAACCTCTGGGTTCAACAGTCTTGCTTTGCTTTGAGTGCTTTGTTTTGTTTTGTGGTACTGGGGACTGACTCCAGGGCCTCACACATAGGCTCTCTCTGTACTGTGGAACCAGGGCCTTGAAGAAGCCTATCTGTTCCTTTGGTCTATTTCTGTCTTCCTATATTCATATTGAATGAGTCTTTTATTCCAGATAATCAGGGATCTCTTTGGGAGTTACCAAGTCTGATCCAGGATGGATCAGCTTCGGGAGCTAGATGGTACAATTTTTAAAAATGCCCGTAGCAGTTCATACCGGGAATCCCAGCTCCCATTAAGCTGAGGCAGGAGGGTTGCTATGGTTCAAGGACAGCTTGGACTGTGTAGTGAGTCCAGGCCAGCCTGGGCTAAGGGTAAGACCCTGTCGAAAACAGAAATTTTAAGAAAGGATGATCAAGCCATCTCAGGGGTCTCTTAAAATAAATGGCCAGGGGGACAGAATAAAACAGTAATTCTCAGAGGACAATGGTTGGAGCCCAGAAGGGTGTAAATGGTCCCAGAAGAGGCTGGGGGTGGATATAGAGGAAAAGAGGAGGAGAGGGGGAGAAAGGAAAGGAGGTAGAGATGGAGGAAGGAAAATAAGAGAGGGAGGGGTCAGAGGGAGGGGAAGGAGAAGAGAGGGAGGGAAAGTAAGAAGCAGACTTTGAAGCACCTGTGTCACACTAAGAATACTAAGAACTAATTGAACACTTGTGAGCCACACAGGAGACAGGTGGGTGGCGTTGCCTGGCAACAGGAAGATAATAATAATAATAATAATATATAGTATTTTTGATGCGCAGACTGCAGCATTTCCACACTAAGCAGAGTTTTCGATTTATAATCTGAAAAGCACTACACGGAGGTCAAAGGTGTAGGAAAAGTCTTGCCTGGAATTGCAAACACCGATGACAGACAGGCTTGCTCAAGGTCACTGTCCTTGGATTATGGAGAGGAGATGTGTGGATTTGATTTTTGATAAAGATTTGGAGAACTTTGATGCAGAGCCTCCGGGCTGAGAGCTGGGATCTGCAGCCTCAGATCCTGAATTCTCTGCCCCTGTATTTGACAGTAAATTAAAGCTGAAAAAGACAGAACCGAGCAAGATGCCGTGGACCCGTGCAGTGTTCCAACTTCTGAATTCAGTGAAAAGAAGATGCGTGTCAACAGCAAAACGGAGCAAGCTAGAAACACCCTGTTAGCTCTGTCCACAATGGTTGGCCATATAGACAGGCCAAAACTGCAATGAAGCAGGCGTGGAAATGCTAGGCAGGAAATTAGCTCCAAGAGGGACTAACCAACAGACCCTCCAAATTAGGGAATTTAAAAAAAAAAAAAAAAACACCAAATGGGCAGCTCAGCACCTTGAAAAGGGTGTGAAGAAATGGCGGCAACTAGTTGAGATATATGGGTAGCAGTAGAATGGCAAGAGGGCTCAGTGGGCAAGCTTCAAGACCTAAGTTCAAATCCCCAGAACCTTTGTAAAAAGCTAAGCATGGCTATGTGTGTGCCTGCAACCCTGTCACCCTCCAGCCTCCACACATGTACACAGGCACACAGGCACACATATATGAACACACACACAAGTGAAGAGAGCCCTGTCCCCACTTTCAGCTGCCTGTGTGTTGAGGGGTGAACAGTTTCCTCCTCCAGAGGCCCCTTCTACAACAATGTTCTGCCCAAGCACACGGGCCAAGCAGCCATGAGCAGAGCCCTCTGAAATGATCAGTCATTCTGGGAGAAACCAACCATCTTACTGAAGTCTCTTGCCAACAACACGCACACAATTAAGAGTAATAAAAAATGAATCTTTTAGGTAGAAAGAGAGAAAAGACACGTGAGGACATAATTTGGGAGGGAGATGAGGGCAGGGGGATTTGGGGGAATGGGGTTGAGGGGTGAATATGATCAACATACAAGGTCTCCATGTGTGGGTGCTATGAGAAAATGTCTGACAATAGAAGCTGACAGAAAGAGTTTGTTTGAGGGGTACAGTCCATTGTGGGGGGAAGGGACAGCTGTAGCCCAGCTCCATGGTGGCAGAAGTGCTCAGCGGGACTCCTCGCCTCCTCATCTTGGTGGAATAGAAAGTAGAGAGAAGATAGGAAGTGGGGCGGGATGATAAAGCTCCAGGGCTTCTCCCACCTGACGGCTTCCTCCAGCGAGGGCACGCTCCTAATGGTTCCACAACCTGCTCCAACAGCGCCACCTGCTGGAGACCAGTTGTTCAAATGCATGAGCCTGGGGAGGACGTTTCACAGTCAAACCGCTGGGGGTTTATCCCCATTACTTTATCTAGGAAGTTTTTCTTGAATAGGGCATGTGGATTTTATAGGCCAGGTAAAACATTTTAAATGACACAAACAAAGAATGAATGAGTGAGTGAATGAATGAATAAGAAAGAAAAGGAAAGAAGAAAAGCTCAAAGAGCAGGTCAGGGAGAGCGCCAGACTGGAAAACGCTGCTTCTAGAATCCATCAGTGAGGAGTTACTGCCGACAAGCATCCCTGAATAAGACACATTTCACAACAGAAATCCGAAGAGTCTGCGCACAAGACAAATAGATGTCAAGTTATAAAACTCTCAAAACAAAGGTAAGGCTTTGACTGGATTCCAAAGGAAGAAAGAAGAGAGATTTGCGGATAAAAATGTAATCATGACCCTTGGAACCTTCTAGACTCTGCAGGAGGGAAAAGCCCAAGGGGAGACTTCCATCAACCCAGGGGTGTACCTCCCCCAGCCCTCCTTGGGAACAAAGGGAGCCCCCTTAACAGCTGGAGAATCAACCGTGCCCCACAGCTGAAGACGATGTAGCTATGATGAAACCCTAAGAGAGGGTGGGGGGAATCCTTTTCATAGACTTCTACTCAACTAAAGCCAGTATTCTTGGCTTTGCCCAAGCAAAGAATTTCAGAATAAACCAGCGCGGAGCAGGGTTGGAATTCTGTTCCAATATACTTAATTATTTTAGACACGGTCTTACGTTGCCCAGTCTGGCCTTCAACTCAATATGCAGCTGAGGGTGACTTTGAACTTCCCGGTCCTCCTGCCTCTTCCAATTGCTGGGATTGCATGTGCCACCACACTCGGTTTATGTAGCACTAAAGCTCAAATCCAGGACTTTGCGTATGGAAGGCAGCAAATATTCTACTAGCCCAAGTTGGAGTTTATTAAGAAGAGACCTTAACATAAATTTAAGTGCCAGGTTTAATATAGAAAGGCATTCTTAAAGAGCCCAAACACAGACTTTTCAAGAGAGAGTCCTGTTTGTCTTTACAAACCCCATATTCAGAGATTGGGAGGGGGCTCGATTGATAAGGCACTTGCCATACTAGGATGAAGACCTGATTTCAGAACCCCAGCGCCACGTAAAAAAGCCCTGAGTAGAAGGACAAGCTTACAGCCCTATCCCTGGAGGAGCAGAGGCAGAAGGATCCTGGGGGTTCGCTCGCTGGTTCGTCTGGCCAGCCAGTCTAATCTAAAGAATGAGCTCTCAGTTCAATGAGAGACCCTTGAAAAATAAGGTGGGAAAACGATAGAGAAGGACCCAAAGCTGAATTCTGGCTTTCACGTGTGCGTACACAGACGTGCACACAGATCACACACACACATTCAGACACACAAAGCCGTGTGTATACTTTTGTTGGGTCCTGAGGTTATGGCTCAAAGGATGTCTAAGGAATACAGATGCAGCCATAGGGTGATATCTGGGGTTCACGGGATAGGATTACAGGGAACCGCCCTAAGACTTGTACTGAGGTCGTACTCGGAAACTAAGATGTGTTTACTATAAACAAAGTTTCCAGTTGTTTGTGAAAGTTCCAGAAAATTTTGAGTTTCTTTCTGGGAAAGGCATCAGGGCCAGACAAGCCTATTCCTTAAACTTGGTTCATGTCTAGTTTAACATTTAAAATGTCTCTATAGAGGACCAGAGAGATGGCTCAGTGATTCAGAGCACTGGCTGCTCTTCCAAAGGACCCAGGTTCAATTCCCAGCACTCGCATGGCAGCTCACAACTGTCTATAACTCCTGTTACAAGGAATCAACACCCTCACACAGACATACAAGCAGCTAAAACGCCAATGTACATAAAATAAAAACTAAATATTTAAAAATAAATAAAATAAAATGTCTCCATAGAAATGGAATATCATCTGTGCATATGCAACCTTCCCAGAAAAAAGTTAACTGTGTTGGAACTCTTTTTGGTTTGTTTGTTGATTTTTTTAAGACAGGGTCTCATTATATAGTCCTTGTTGTCCTGGAACTCACTATGTAGACCAAGTTGGCCTTGAATTTAGAGATCCACCTGCCTTTGCCTCTCAAGTGCTGGAATTAAAGACATGCGCCAGTACACCCGGCTGTGTTGGAATTCTTGATGCTCAGCTGGCGAGAGAATTCAACCAAACTCCAGAGTGAGAGGCTCCTTGCTCACATCTCACATTCCCTTAATTTTCCTTTATTCTCTCCTGCCTCAGTTTACTGGTGTTTACTGGTGCTACATACAAAAGCATGGAGGACTCATTACAACACTCACCCCAGGATTGGTGACAGCTATTGAAAGCTGCATCCCTGGGGCTCTCTGTACAGCTTACAGGCAGCTCAGCCAGTTAGAGAGTCTCCTTCCTCAGGCAATTGCTGCTTATATAACTTTGAGAAAAAGAACAATGTGTCTTGTAGGTTTCAGGAACTTCCAAAGACTTGTAAGTTGTGTTTACTTCCTGAGGTTTCAGGAACCTCCCTCAATTCCAAGGCAAAAGCTATACATCTGGGTTATATTGATAAATTGAAATGTTCTGTTTAAGCCTGGGAGCCAGGAAAACCAGTATGTTCGGATGTCCTTCAAGGCCCTGCATCCCAGAAGGTGAACTATTTCCAACAGAGGTTACTATGGTTGATTCCATGATATAAAAATGTCTGCAGTGGAAGAGAAGGCAGAAGTTCACCTGTGGAGAAAACTCTATGCTCTGCCCGCAACTCTCAATCAAGAATTCAAGCTGGCTGTTTCAAGGCTTCCCCTGCAATTCCTGCTCTTAGTTGTTCTTGTACTTGGAAGCCTCACCTAAGGGGACGCTCTGCTCTGTTCCACTAGGGACTCTCACTCAGGAACCACAGCAGACTGCTTCAAAGAGCTTCTCCAGGTAATTTGTGCTGGATGTTTTTAAGCGTCTGATCTGATCACGTTACCTTTTGTTCAGTCGGGTTACTCAAGTCTCTGTGGGATGTTGTAGGCACCTGGTCTGTTGCTTTGCAACCGTCTGCTGCTTCTATCTATCTGCCCCTTGCTCTCTGTTCTTCTACTTCTGCTTGCTTAATAAATTACTTAATAAATGTATTCGTGCAAAACTGAAAACATGACTGTCATAGATAATCTTCTGGACCATACAGAACACGTGTTTCAATTGACTGTGTGTTCTAGTTTCATTCTGTTGCTCTGACAACTGCCATAATGAGAAACAGCCTAAGAGAGGAAATATTTACTTCCTTTAAAGTCCCAGATCACAGATCAACATTGGGGAAGTCAGAGAAGGCAATCAAGCCCCTCACTAGGGGGATTCTAGGCAGGGGTTCTACCATGGAGCCACACCCCAGCCCCTCACTGGGGGATTCTAGGCAGGGGCTCTACCATGGAGCCACACCCGAGCCCCTCACTGGGGGATTCTAGGCAGGTGCTCTACCACTGAGCCACACCCAGCCCCTCACTGGGGGATTCTAGGCAGGGGTTCTACCACTGAGCCACACCCCAGCCCCTCACTGGGGGATTCTAGGCAGGGGTTCTACCATGGAGCCACATCCAAAGTCAGCAGAGAGAGTTTCTGGAAAGTTCCTGTTCATCCATCCAATGCCACTCTTGACTATCCTGAATGCTGGCCATTCTATTAAACAGTACAAGAATGTTTTAAAGAATGTGAGAAACTTAAGACTTTCAGGACAAGTATGATTCAATCTTTTGCTGCAAAGACATCTTAGATTTTAAATACTGACATCAATTAATCAATTATTTCTTAAGCAAGTACTAAATGGAGGCAGTCCACTCAGAGCTGGATGTAAGCTCAACATGGCACCTCATGTCATAATCCCAGCATTTAGGAAACAGAGACAGGAAAAAAAAAAAAAAAAACAAGAATTTAAGACTAGCCTGGATTTCACAGCAAGAATCTGTCTCAAAAGTGGGAAGATGGGCTGAGAAGATGGATTAGAAAGGGCACTTTCTGTGGACCTGAGTAGACCTGAGTTCAAGTCCTCAGCACCCATGTGAAGATCTGGGTGTGGCCCACACACATCTGCAAACCCAGTGCTGTCGGGATGGAGACAGCAGGACCATGGGAGCTTAAGACACCACCCTAGTGAGGGTCCTGCCTCAGGGGAACAGGGTGCTGCCTAATGGAGCAGGTACCCAACAGCTTCCTCCGGCTCCCATGTAGACATGGGGATGGACACACGGACACGCGGACACACACCATAAAGACAGAAACAAGGAGAAATGCTGGTCTGGGGCTGCCGGGTAAGAAGAAGCAGGAAAACGTATTACTACCCCAGAATTCACATTGAACTGCTGAGTGGATGAATAATAATAATAACAATAATAGTAATTTCAACAATTGCAAAGTTTGCAGCCACTGAGCTGGGTGTGAAATGCCCTTTATTTCATTACCTCCCTTATTATTCCCAAATCACCAGTAAAGAAATTGGAGTGCAACGAACGTAAGTATCCATGACTCCCAGAAGCTCTTTTCAATTGATGGTTAATTCTCCTCACATTCAGAAACATTTTGGGCTATTCGGACTCACAGCGGCCTCCTCTCAGCTGTCTGTCCGCTGGATCTGACGTCAACCCCCCCCCCCCCCGCCCCAGTGAAGGTTCCCAAGACATGAAAGGTCAAACAGAATATTGGGTAATAGTCACAGTCATAGTTTCCTCCTGGGCCGCTGATAATAAATGAATAATTTTTTTTAAATTAAAACTCTCACCAAGGTCACACAACTTCTAAGTGGCAAAGCCGAGCCTTGGACCTACGCCGCTCGGATCCACAGCCTGCCCTCTTGACCATGACATTTTCCAAATTAATCACATAAAGGCAGTTGGCCTGAGCTCACTCCAATTAGCAAGGAGAGGACTGAAGGTTCTGATTCCATTCTCTCTACCCGGCTCCTGGGTCGAATTGCAACATTGTAGGCTAATATTTATTTTTTAATAACTGGACTCTTTGTGTGTGTGTTTGTGTGTGTGTGTGTGTGTGTGTGTGTGTGAGGGTGGGGGTGTCATGCACATGTGCGTGTGGGTGGGTGGGTGAGCTCACCTGTGTAGGTGTATGTGGAGGTCAGGGGTTGACTTTGGGTCTCTTCCTCAATCTCTCTCCCTCTTACTTTTTGAGTCAGGGTCTCTCACTGAAGCCAGAGCTCATCATTTTGGCTTGACTGACTGGCGAGTGAGCCCCAGGATCCTCCTGTCTCTGGCTCATCCCCCCCGTGCTGGAGTTAAAAGTGTGAACCTCCATAACCAGCTTTCCATGTGGGTGCAGGAGACCCAAGCTCAGGTCGCCATGCTTGTACACAGACACCTTACCCGCTGAGCCATCTCCTTGGTGCTCCCCCACCCCTTCAATTAGCTAAGATGTATGTAACGTCTAATAGAAAAGTTAAGGTGTATAATTTGGGGCAGTTGGCACCTACAGTGAAATGCAATCGTCACCGTGTCTAGTTCCAGGGCGTAACCGGACTACCCTGTCCTTCCTTCCGCTCCGCTTGTGAGCCCAACTGTAAGAGGAATAGAGTTTTGCCTGTGCAGAACCTAGATTTAAATATATGCATATGCATCAGAGCAGGAGGAGGACCTTAAGGGGAGAGAGCAGTCTAAGGAGAGGAGCAAGGACAATACAAAGGGAGGTAATGGAGGAAAGAAAGGCAGATCTGATGTCAGTGTGGTGGATTGAATGATGTTTCCCACAGTCTCAGGCATTCAGACGCTTGGCCCCCAGTCGCTAGTGCTGTCTGGGTGGCTTAGGAGGCACGGCCTTGTTAGAAGAAGCGTGTCAGTGGAGGTGGGCTTAAAAGTTAAAGGACTCACACCTCGTCTAGTGTACTCTCATTACAAGCCGTGAGCGCTCCGTTTCCTGATCCTGTTGCCATGACTTTGACCCGCCGCCATGGACTCTGCTGGAATTAGAAACCCAAATAAATTCTTTCTTCTGTAAATTACCTTGGTCATGGTGTTTCACCACCGCGATTGCAAAGTAGCTAATACAGTCAACTTGACACAGCGCAGAATCGCTTAGGAAGGAAGAGTCCTAATAAGGAATTGTCTAGATTAAGTTTGGCTGTCGGCATGCCTGGAGGAGGTGTCTTAATTGGGTTGTGGAGGCAGGCGTGTGGGCAGTGTACTGTGTAGTTTTATGTCAACTTGATACAAGCTAGTCATCTCAGAGAAGGAAGCTTTAATTTAAAAACAGCCTCCAGATCGGGCTGCAGACAAGCCTGTAGAGCATTTTCTTAATTAGTAATCAACGGGGGGCCCATTATGGATGGGGCCAACACTGGGCTGGTGGTCCTTTCCATAAGAAAGCAGGCTTGAGCAAGGCAGCAAGCAGCACGCCGCCATGGCCTCTGCATCAGCTCCTGCCTCCTGGTTCCATCCTTGCCAAACTTCCTTCAATGATGAACAGTGCTGTGGAAGACTCAGCCAAATAAACCCTCTCCTCCCCAAGTTGCTTTGGTCGTGGTGTTTCATCACAGCCTGACTAAGACAGGCAGCACATTTCACAGGCTGGGCCCAGAATTGGATGAAAAGGAGAAGCTGAGCTGAGGACCAGCATGCACGCAGTCATTTCCTCTAATCTGGACCGTGGATGTGGTGTGACTGGCCACTTCAAGTTCCCTCCATGACTTCCTCATTATTATGGACTGCGACTTGGAACTGTGAGCCAAATAAACCGTCTCCTTTTTAAGTTGCTTTGTCGGTTTTTTTGCGTTTTTTTAACGCAGCAACAGAAGAGAAATGGAGACACTCATGTTTTCTTTCCAATGTGATACAGTTGACACAGGTATAGGTGTCATATTGCTATACATATAGGTGAGCCTATAGGTGACACACGTGTCCATATAGATGTATAGAGATGATCGATGTGACGTGGCGCAGAAAGGAAGCTATTTCGGTTGAGGAGGGAGGGCACCAGCAGGAGGGTAAGAGGAGAAAGAGAAGGTAGTGGGGGTGGGGGGTGAATAAATAATTTTTTCATTGCGACCTTCGTCTGGGTGTGAAGTTTGCCTAATATTTGTTAGGTCCCGAGTTCCACCAAGAGGAGAGGGGAGGGGAAGAAGGAAGAGAGGGAAGAGGTGAAGGGAATAAGAAAAGGAAGGGGAGACAGAAAGAAGGAGAAGAAAGAGAGAAAGTAAAAAAAGTAACGAAGAGGGAAAGAGAGAGAGACATGGGAAGGCAAAGGGAGGGACCCTCTCTGTCTTGTGTCTCTCTTCGTCATCACTGCGGTTTGAATATAAAATGTATTGAATGTTTGACTCCCACAGGGGTTGAGGGGCAGTGCTGTTCTGGAAGACGATGGAAACTATCGTGGGCGGTGGGATCTAGTTGGAGGAAGGATGTCACACACGCACATACAAAAATCATGGTAGTCGGCAGGTATGATGACCCTGAAATCCCAGCAAGTGGGTGTTGACGCAGGAGGATTACAAGTTTGAAGCCAGCCTGGCCAACGTAACAAAACTCTAGCAACCCCTCAGAAAATAAATCACGAATAAAAATCACAGAGGTACACATCGAAAAGAGTGAATCCTACTAGGTGTAAATTATACCTCATTAAAACTGGCATATGTTAAAATAAAAGATGAATTATTCTTTCTGAACAATAGTCTCTATTCTAATCTCATTTCTGTGATGATAAAGAAAACAACACCCTGAGCAGGGTCTGGAGAGATAGCTCAGTGGTGAAGAATGCATACTGCTCCTGCAGAGAACTCGAGTTCAGTTCCCAGTGCCCACA
>JAMJFZ010000818.1:4842500-5000000 GCA_026225945.1 Cricetomys ansorgei | reverse complement strand
GCCACGCTGTGTGAGAACCCAGGGAATGTGTATGGTTCTGTTCCAGGCCACCACCAGGCTCGGGCCCAGCAATCCGCCTCCACCAGACGCGAGAGCCAAGAGGCCTGCTGGCAGCTCAGGCTCCAGGCTTCGTGGATGTTCCAGGCCTTCCCAGCCGAGGCCCCTGATGCTGTGGAGATGTCCTTTTCCTGTGAGCCCCCCCACCCCCCGCCTCTCAGTTCCTGTCCCACAAAACCCATTCAGTGTCCAGTGGTTATGACCCCTTGCACCAGATTGGGCCGGTCAACACCCCTCCTGAAGGAAGAGTGGCTACAGTTGATCGCAGGAACGTGTGAGAACTTGTGAGAACATGCCCCTCTGTGAGGATTTATAGGCAGTGAATGGTTGCTGGGGAAGGGAGAGACACTTTCTTCAGTGACGAACACTGGTAAATTACCCATCATGCTCCTATTACTCATCCTTGCTCCTAGATGTAAGCTAAGGAAACTCATTGTGTCATCAACAAAGGGAATTGGAGAGATGTCTCCGTGGTTAAATGGGTTTATTGCTCACACAGAAGACCTAGGTTCAGTTCCCAACACCCACAACTCCGTAACTCCAGCTCCAGGGACAGCCTTAGCCTTCTCCAGCAGCTTCTGCGTGGGTGTGTTTATTGTTAGGGTTTTATATTCAGTTCAAACAGAAATGGAAAAGTGGCCTGGCATTCGGGAGACCAGGAACCACACAGCTCTGACGGGAAGGTGCCCTGGCAGTTGGGAGCCCAGGGACCACATAGCTCTGAGGTGAGAAGGTATCACCAGTGTTGTAGCTCTGAAGGGAAATATCCCTGGCTGAGCTGAGGTGTTCTTCATGCATCTCCTCCACTTGGGAGGAAGGCAGCAGCTGAAGCTGCCCTCCCCGCACCCCAAAACACACACACACACACACACACACACACACACATAAACACTCAGTAGAGTCCAGAAGGCTGCTTTTTATATAGTGTCCCTGAGGGGGTGGAGCCTCGCAGGGTGGCCTGTGATTGGTGAGATTTTTTTGCCTTATTTGGCAAGTCTGGAGGGGGTTGAGGAGCCCAGCTTAGGGCCATTTGTGTTAGTTGAGGCCATTTCCATGCTGCTCTGCCAGGTTGGGGGACCCCGCAGCCGGCTGAGAGTGGGGTCCCTGATAGTCCCAGTGGGGAGCTTTCTTATGGGCAGTCTCAAGTCCCAGAGCTCCCCAGCCTTGCCAAGCCAGACTCCCACGAAGGGGAAATATGCTGGCTCCCCAGTGGTCCTGGACACCATTTGGAGTTCATGGTGGTTACAAGGGGTGGTGGCCAGGGCCCCAGGGTCCCCAACAGGGTAGTGAGGGAGACAAGCAAAAGCCCTGAACAGCAGTTGGCAGTAGGAGGGGCTAGGCTTGCTGGGGAAAGTCAGATTTTGCTCCCCGGCAGAAACACACATAGCTGTGAGGTGCCATTTGGGGCCAGGAGTAAGTAGGCAGCCAGCCGCCCAGTCCTCAACCTGGTCCATCTGCTGCCACGGCCGCCTGCAGGGCCCACCCTGAAGCAATCCAAAGCTGACTGAGGCAGCTTGACTCTTTGGCACCTGGAAGAGGCTTGAGCCTGACAAGGAGGTGGGGCTGAGGCGGAGTTCCCTCCACATATTCAGGGTGGATCTTTCCACCTCAGTTAACCTAATCTAGAAAGTCCCTCGCAGACTTGTCCAGAGATGTGTCTCCAAGGTGATTCTAGATCTGACAAGTTGGCGATCACTGTTAGCCATCACAGGTATCAGGCAGGGGCATAAATAAGAATAGATGGAAGGAGAGAAATGGCCACTGTATCTGCATCACACGTTGTTTTCTGTTGTCATGGCAACAGCCATGGGGTTGGGAAGCAATAGGGTATGGCAAGGACTGAGGCTAATTAGGAAACATGTAGATAAGCCTGGGTATTATTATTATTATTTGGGGACAGATGACCTGACAGAAGCAAGGCAGACGGTGGCGCCATGGAGGTGGGTGCAGACAACTGGAACTCCTCACCTCCTCGCATCTTAGCAGAACAGGAAACAGAGACAGAATTGGAAGTGGAGCAGAGAGCTATAGTTCTCAAGTCCTGTCCCCAAACAGCGCCATCTGCTGGGGAACAAGTGCTGAAACACGGGAGCCTGTGCTTACATTCATATTCAAACCCTAACAGTCGGCTCCACACCAAAGCCTGTGCATGCTCCTAAGAGTAGTAACAGGGATTAAACTCAGTGGGACACCACAAATACACACACACGCATACCACACACAGGTACACACAGGTACACACACACACACACACACAGGTATACACACACACACACACACACACCATAAACACACACATCACATATACACATATATATATATATGTATATACACATATATACATATATATATGTGTGTGTGTGTGTGTGTGTGTGTATATATATATATATATATATATATATATATATATATATATAGTTCAGGGGGACTTTGTTAGTAATAGTCAAAAACTGGAAATGACCCGAAGCCCTCCAGTAAAACTGTAACTTAGCCCTGAAAAAAAAAACTATGATACACATAGTAACTTGACAGTTCATAGGAGAATTATGCAGAATGCAGAGAAAGCCAGTTTCAAAAGATTACACTCATATTACTTCATTTCTACAAAATCCTTTAAATGACAAAATCATGAAAAAGGAAAATAGATTAGAGGTCTGCAGGGTGAAGGGTTGAGGGTGGAAGCCTGTGAGGTCACAATGGGAGAGCACAAAGTTGAAACCTAGGGGGTCTAGGTTAATTCTGTAACTTTCTGGTGTGTGGTTTTTGGTTTTTTTGTTTTTTTTTTTATTGAATTCAGGGTCTCACACATGTCAGGCAGGTGCTCTACTGCTGAGCCACACCCCAGCCCCTCACTGGGGGATTCTAGGCAGGGGCTCTACCGCTGAGCCACACCCCAGCCCCTCACTGGGGGATTCTAGGCAGGTGCTCTACCACTGAGCCACACCCCAGCCCCTCACTGGGGGATTCTAGGCAGGTGCTCTACCACTGAGCCATATCCCAGTCCCCAACTGGGGGATTCTAGGCAAGCAATGTACTGCTGAGACATGCCCCCAACTTGATAAAGGCAGTCCTTGCTAGCACCCAGAAACTCTTTCTCAATAGACACGACAAAGACCCAGAGCAGATGGTGTAAGAGCAAAAGTAATGCTTTTAATTTTAGTTACTGTACCTAAGAGATCTTTTTAAAAATTTAAAAAGTAAAAAATAAAAATAAAGACAGCTAACCTCCTGGAAAGCTAGGTGGGACTGTTCAGGTGAGATTAGTCTTGAATCTCCCTAGCCTAAAGGATTGTGGGAGTGGCTAGATCCCTAGGTGACCCTAGTGCACCAGATGTACCTGGCCGCTTGTAGGTAGGAGATAACCCAGACAGGAAATACATCAGAATAGATACTTGCCAATGATTGGACATAGTGGGAAGTGCATAGTATTATGGGTTCTACCTGTAATTCCGGGCCTTTCTGTGGGAGCTCTGGAGGTGGCGGGTTTACTCCGTGAGTACCTTGGAATGGTTCTGGTCAGAGTCCATCTTCCTGGCCAGTATTTCATTAAAGCTTGCTTGCTTCAAATTTGGCTCAAATTGTGGTGGTCTGGTTCTCCAACAGATTTGAGATTTACAATGGTCATCCAATTCACCGACCACTGGAGGCTGAGGAAACCCTGCAAATGAGCACAGCACAGACACACGTCAGGAAAATACAAGGGCAATCTCTGTTGGCACAAAGCCAGACAGCAAAATGCCCAAGTGGAGACAGGACACTTGGAGGTATGTAGCCTTGACTACATCTTCCATATTTAGAGCAATGGTTTCATTGAGACTTCATGCTCACTTCACACACAGCCAATTCCATGGACTATGGCACACGGTCCATCAGCAAAGTCACCAGGGGGAGTGGAGTGTGGCCCAAGCAGGAACCCCCTGCTATTTCCTTTTGAGGTAGTTAACCCTTGCTCCTGGTGTGAGGGTTTTCTCTGTATACCACTGTGCTAACTAAGCTAAAAAAAATTTTTTTTTATTATTTACTGATTTTGCTGGGTGATGGTCACACACGCCTTTAATCACAGCATTCAGGACATAGAGGCAGGTGGATCTCTATGTGTTCGAGCCAGCCTGGTCTACAGAGTGAGTTTGAGAACAGCCAGAGTTACACCAGAGGAACCCTGTCTCAAAAAAACAAAAAATAATAAATGAAAAATGACTTATTGATTTTATTTTGTTTGTATAGATGTTTTGCCTGCGTGTATGTATGTAAACCACATGCACAGAGATCAGAAGAGGGTGCTAGATTCCCTGGAACCTGTGTTAGGATTGCTGTGAGCCACCATGTAGGTGCTGGGAACCAAACTTGGGTCCTCAGCAAGAGCAGTGAGTGTTCTTAACTGCTGAGCCATCTCTATAGCCCATGGGCTAAAATTTTTTAAAAAACAGAACCAGAGCAGGTCCTAGTGGCACAAATCTGTCACCCCAGATTTTCAGGAGGCTGAAGTAGAAAAATCCCAAGTTAAAAGCCTGCTTGGGCTGCAGACTGAGTTCAAGGCCATCCTGGACCATGTAATGAAACCCTGTCTCAAAATTAAAGGTAAAAAGAGGACTCGGAGTGTGGCTCAGTGGTAGAGCCCCTGCCTAGAATCCCCCAGTGAGGGGCTGGGGTGTGGCTCAGTGGTAGAGCACCTGCCTAGAATCCCCCAGTGAGGAGCTGGGGTGTGGCTCAGTGGTAGAGCACCTGCCTAGAATCCCCCAGTGAGGGGCTGGGGTGTGGCTTAGTGGTAGAGCCCCTGCCTAGAACCCCCCAGTGAGGGTCTGGGGTGTGGCTCAGTGGTAGAGCACCTGCCTAGAATCCCACAGTGAGGGGCTGGGGTTTGGCTCAGTGGTATAGTGCTTGCCAATATGTGTGAAGCCCTGGGTTCTCCTGAGAGGGAGAGAGAAAGAGGAGGAGAGAGGGACTGGAATTCCAGATAGGTAAGATGATGTGAAGCTAACACATTCCTCCTTTGAAGAAATTCAGGTGTCAGAGTCCAGATGAGTGCTGCTCTGCCATCCACCTAAACAATATTCAGGAGGTGGACCCTGAAGGTTCAAAGTCATCTTTAGTTCTCAAGTTCAAGGCTAGCCTGGGATGCAGGTTATCTTGTCTCAAAAATAATAAATAAGGGGCTGGTAAGATGGCTAAGCAACTAAAGGCACAGCCTGAGTTCTATCCCTGGTGCCCTCGTGCTAGAAGGAAAGAACCAATCCCTCCGAGTTATACCCAGGCCTCCACCAGCACACCACGACACAGGCATTGCGCACACATACATATACACTAAAGAACTTAATGTGATTTTAATTTTTTTTAATATATAAGTAGATCCAGGAAGATGATTCAGTGTACACGTGTGAAGAACCAAGTTCAAATCCTCAAAGATCACATCTGTAATCCAAGTGTTCCCAAGGAGGTGGGGGAGGTGGCGACCCAAGGATCCCTAGGGCTCGAAGGCCAGTCAGTCTATCCTACTTCACCAGTGAGAGACCCTGCCTCAAAAAAAGAGAAAAAAGCAGGGAGGGTAGCTTCTGAGAAACAACGCACATTTTCTTCCAGCCTCCACACAAATATGCACATGTACACATATAAGCATGCAACTGCCCACACTTGTGTACCTGAATACACGTGAGGGTACACACACACACACACACACACACACACACCACTCAGACAGGGGATACAGGCTTGTAGGTGGAGCATGCAGTAAGCCCTATTCTTTTGCTATGATAGGACACCATGACCAAAGCAGCTTAAAACAGAAAGCATTTAAGTGGGCTCCTGGCTCACGATGGCAGAGCTCACATCTCAAACTGCATGCAGAAGGCAGAGAGTGCCCTGGCGATGCCACAAGTCTTTTGAAACCTCAAAGCCTCCCTCCCAGTGACATACTTCCTCTAGCAAGGCCACACCTCCCAATCCCCACCAAACAGTGACTAACTAGGGACCAAGTAGTCAAATGCCTGAGACTTTTGGGGAACATTTCACTCAAACCATCACACTCTGGTTTTCAACTGCAGCACCACGTAAAACCAAATGTGGTGGCACAAACCCGTAAGCCCATCAAGACTCAGGGGGCAAGGTAGGCAGGAGGATCAGGAGTTCAAGGTCATCCTGAGCTACACGGACAGTTTGAGGCCAGCCTTGGCTATATCAACAGGCTTTAATAAAAGGAAAGCAAACTCTGGATGCAGCTCTATGACAGAGCACTTGCTTAGCGCATGTGAAGCCCTGGACTCCATCCTCAGTACCACAAAAGACAAAGAAAAAAATCTCCTTAGCTGGGGTGATAGCTCATGCTTGTAATCCCACCTTCTAGAAGTTGAGGCAGGAGGTTTGGTGTGAGTTTGAAGCAGCCTGGATAACAACAAATCATGGTGAGGGGCTGGAGAGATATAGCTCAGTGGGCAAAGCATTTGCTTTACGAAGCACAAAGACTCCTGTTCAACCCCAAGAATCCAGATTTTAAAAGCAGGTGTAGTGGCGAATATGTGAGCCCAGTTGCTGAGGTGGCGGAGACAGGCAGGCCTCTGGGGTTCGTTAGCCAGAGAATAGCACAGGCAACTCATTAAGCTCCAAGCTAGTGAGACACTCTATCTCAGAACATAAGGCAGGGGGCTCCTGAGGAATGACACAGGAGGCTGTCTTCTGCTTCCACATGCACAGACACACAGGTACTTGCACACATGCGCACACATGCACACACACACAGACACACACACACACACACCTCATTTAAAACCCTCCTGAGGCTGGAAGATGGTTCAGTGGTTAAGCAGCTTGCTGCCACTGCTGTTTTAGAGCATGGACACCTGCGTTTGCGAGCACGTACTCCACACACACATATACACAATTTAAAATAATTCAAATAAAACCCACCCCTTAGCCAGGGTGGTGACCCGTGCCTGAAATTCCACTGCTGAAGAGGCCAGAAAATCACTGTGAGTTTGAGGCCAGCCTGCACTACAGAGCAAGATCTTGTCTTTAAAGAAAAAGAAAGATAAGCCTTCCCTCCCCTTGCAGGTAGTTCTTAATGGTGACCTGCACATATCTGAGCAATGCTTAGTCACCATTTGTTTTCTGCATTGATTCTGTGTCCCCATCATTTAGCACACTGCCTGTCACACAGCAGGAGGCGATCAATAAGTGTTGATCCCTGTTGATCAAATGATTAAATGAGCGTTCTCCCTCTCCAGCCCTTAAACAAAAGCAATCCCACTGCATCCATCCAAGCAATGCTCAGAGAATCCCTCAGGACCAGCCCTGCTCTGGATCTTCCTTCTTGCCTACCCTGGGAGCTGGAGGTCAGGGCGGAAGCCTAGAGGGTGCAGGCCAGTTGCCTAGGGGACTGCAGCTAGAGAGGAGCTGCTGAGGGGCCCTGCTCTGTTCCCCCCAGGACACTGGAGCCTCTTTGGAGCAAACAAAGCCGCCGCTGCCGACTCAGCTTACAGAGGTGGGGCATTGCAGTCCGGACCAGGCTTTGCATCTGGAAGGAGACAACCATTGGCTTATAATTCTTCTCTCTTCACTTGCAAAGCAAGGAAACACCAGTTGCCAATGCCACCAGGGGCAGAGGACAAAAGCTCCAGTGCCACTCATAGCTAGTCTCCTGGGCTAGCAGTTAGAGAAACACCCAGGCTAAGTCAGAGGGAAGCCTCACCCAATGTGAAGGAAACATTGAACCCTGCATCACCGTGAATAATAGCTCAGGGCTCTAGCAGAATCTAGATGCCACCTACATGGCCTGTTATGCCATGTGGGGTCTTGATGGCCTAAATGTGGCTCTCCTAGTTAGTGTCAGAAGCCAACTTGACACAGCCCAGAATAATCTGAGGGACTCTCAACTGGGGGATTGCCTCAGTCAGATTGGCTGGTGGGCATGTTTGTGGACATTTCTTTGATTGCTAACTGACAGGGGAGAGGGTCCAGCCCACTGCAGGCAGTGCCATCCCCTGCCAAGTGGGCTTAGGCTGTATAAGAAAGGTAGCTGAATGTGAACCTAGGCTAGAGCTAGTGACAAAGTTCCTCCGTGGTTTCTGCTCCAAGTTCCTTCCCTACAGGACTGTTACTCTGCTCTGGCTTTCCTCAATGATGGATTATAACTTTTAAGATGAAATAAATCCTCTCTTCCCCAAGTTTCTTTTTATCATGGTGTTCATCACAGCAACAAAATCAAACTAGAACAGTAGTCCAAAGACCAGGGACCTTGCCATCTACACCAGCAGCAGCAGCAACATCTGTACCAGCAGTGGCAACATCACTATCAGGATCAGGGTAAGTACCAGCATCACGACCAGCACCAGGATCAGGATCAGGATAAATACCAGCATCAGGACCAGCACCAGGATCAGGATCAGGGTAAGCACCAGCATCAGGACCAGCACCAGGATCAGGATCAGGGTAAGCACCAGCATCAGGACCATCATCAGCACCAGAATCAGGGTAAGCACCAGCATCAGGACCAGCGCCAGGATCAGGATCAGGATAAGCACCAGCATCAGCATCATCAGCATCATCAGCATCCCAATTAGCATCAGTATTGTCACCAGCATCACCTGGAAGATGTTAACTAGTCTAGATGTAAAATGTGTCATTCGGGCAGCATCAGCAACATCAGGGAGCCTGCTAACAATGCAAACTAACTCTGCAGAGCGGCTCACACCTGTAATCCCGGCACTTGAGATGTGGAAAGGATCAGCAGTTCAAGGTCATCCTCAGCTACATAATGAGCTTAAGGTCAGCCTTAACGACACAAGACCCTGGCTAAAATAAAATAAATAAAATGAAAAGGCTCAATGAGGTAAGCCTCTTTATAAGCCGTGTCTTCCATCCTTTTGAATGGGAAATAGACACACATAGAACAAGATTCAGGAGGCACACATCGGAACCCAGCAACAAGTCCCCATTCCCATCCTCTGCAGGGATGTCAGTGGTTCTGGCTTTCTGGGCATCTTTTCAGGAGTGCTCGGGCTTATGAAAAATTATGTGTATCTTAGTGTTTAAATAGATGGCTCTACAACTAGAGAAAATTTGTCCCTACAATTCTTCCCAGGTAGAGACTGCTGAGTCACAGGGTCTATCGGCTGCTTTCACCGTCTTCGTCAAATCTCCTAGGCTCTAGATTTTGTCTCTAACTTGTAGCTCAAAAATATAATATAAATATAAATATCTGTGCATCCAAGTCAGGTCTGGTAAAACACACCTGTAACCCCAGCACTCAGGAGCCAAATCAAGACTGAGAGTTCAAAGTCAGCTACACAGTAATTCCTGTCTTTTGTTTTTGTTGTTGTTGTTGTTGGGGGGGGTTGTTTGTTTGTTTGTTTGTTGGGACCAGGTTTTCTTGTGTGGCTCTGGCTGTCCTGGAACTCACTTTGTAAATCGGGCTGGCCTCAAACTCATAGCAATCTGCCTGACTCTGCCTCCTGAGTGCTGGGATTAAAGGTACGCATCACCCCACCCAGTCAGGATCTGAATTCAAACCCATAGAACCCACTTAAAGCCATGCCTGTTACCTCAGCAGGCCTGGAGCCAGACTGGCAGGTCCCTGGGGCTGCCTGGCCAGTCAGCCAGCCTGTTTGGTAAACTAAAGACCAATGAGAGACCCCCATCTCAAAAACAAGGTAGGGTGCCCTGATGGAAGACAAGGTCTTGCCTCCATTTTTTTACAGATTTTTAAAACGATTTTATTCGTGTATATATCGGAGAGCGGGAGTGCGTGCATGGGTGTGCGGTGCCCTCAGAAGCCAGAAGAAGGTCTTAGTTCTCAGGAGCCAGTTACAGGAGGTTAACTATCTGATGCAGGTGCTGCGAACCAAATTCAGGTCCTCTGCAAGAGCAGGATGCTGATCCATCTCTCCAGCTCTCTTAAGTATATATCTGACTCCTGTTAAGGCCAGAATTTATGGCATCATGTTGTGGAAGGTTTTTTTAGTTGTGTTTCAAATAATTGTTTTTGTGCACTGTAGGAAAAAGGGATACCTAGGCCTTGGCATTTTGTACTGTCTGCAGGTGTTGGATTTCTGTGGGGCATGTTTGATTGCTTATGATCTGCACCTGAGGAGTTCTGAATCAATAAAAACACCTGAGCTCAGGTGCTCAAGGTTCCACTGTCCCGGTTGGCGCCTGCCACGGCAGTGGTTCCCTCTGCTGAGGTCTGTCAGGGCTTGCACCAATGAATGTGCCTCCATGTCTTCCTTGGTGAGCTGTCCCAACAGCAATGTAGAGCTACAGCATTATATCCCTTGAACCTGGAATTACAGATGGCTAGGAATTACCAAGTGGGTGCTGGGAACTGAGCATCCTCTGAAAGTCCAGGAACTGCTCTTAACCACTGAGTGGTCTCTCCAGCTCCCTCCCCAGCCACTGTATTAACTATGGACCCACCCATCTTTTCACCCCTTGTAGTTTTCTGTCAGCTGTCAGGCTTCTCTGCACAGCTCACGTCATGTCATATCAAAGAACTTCCTATGTGTGCATACATGCATTCGTGTGCCTATGCACGTGTATGTCAAGTATCAAGGTCACGGGGCGACTTGGGGTGTTGGTCCTCAAGCAATTCCCTCCTTTCTGTTTGAGACAGTGTCTCTCATTGCGCGGCCAGGCTAGATCGCTCACCAGCTTCAAGGGATTCACTATTGGGATTATAGGCATATGACACTGAGCCTGGCCTTTTCATCTGAGTTCTAGGGATCCAAACTTAAGCCCTCAACAAGCAAACACTTATACCAATGGGGCCATCCCTACGGCCCTTCCCAATCTGTTTTGTAAGACAGGTAGCAAGTCCACATAATGTACTCCTGAGTGGTGTTAACATACCCAAGACCTTTCTAGATACTCACTTTTAACTTGGACTTTATCTTGTCATAGACCCATGAATGGTTGGCATGAGAGGAGGGGTCAATGGAGGGACTTCATGCTGTCCATAACAATGTCATTAGACGTCAGAGGACTGATCTGTCAAGAGCCCTCAGATGTTTAGCTTCCAGACTCTTCCCAACTATAAGGCCATGGCCAGAGATGACATAGAGTTCGACATGGTGGCACTTGCATGTAATCCTAGCACTTGGGATTCTGAAACGAGAGCATTTCTGTGAGTTCAAGGCCAGCCTAAGTGACATAGCAAGGCTTTGTTTCAAGAAAAAAAGTTCATCAAAACTGGATGTGGTGACACCTGTCTGTGATGCCAGCACTTGGGAGGAAGAATCTGAAGTTTATCATCCTCAGCTATATAAGCAAGTTCAAGGCTAGCCTGGGCTACATGAAGCCTCATCTCAAAAAACAAAAATAAACAAATAAATAAATAAATAAAAGTAAATAAATAAATTAAATTTTTTATTATGTGTGCATGATGTTTGTGTGCATATGTGTGGGTTGTGCATGTCACAGCTCAAATGTGGGGTCAGGGGACAGCTCTCAGGAGTTGGTTATCTCTTTCTACCATCGGAACCAGCAATCAAACTCGGGTCACCAGCCTGGTGTGACAAGCACCTTTACCCACCAAGCCACCCTACTAACCCAGCTTGAATTGTGTTTCAAGTGATCACACACACACAGGAACCCTGATCGGAAAGAGACCCCATAACTGACTGTGCACATGTGTTGCAAAAGTTTCTTTTTAGTTATATATAAAATAATTGTTTTGTGAACTGTTGGGTGAGGGTCTGCCTAGGCATTGGCATTTTGTATTGTCTGCAGGTGTTGGGTTTCTGTGGGGGATGTTTAGTTGCTAATGATCTGCACCTGGGGAGCTCTGAATCAACAAAACACCTGAGCTCAGATGCGAGGGTTTCCACTGTCGATTGAGTGGCGCTTGCCAGGACAGTGGTTCCCTCTACTGAGGTCTGGCAGGGCTTACACATATGAAAAATGCTTCCTTGTCTCCTTGCTGAACGACATAACAACATACAGCTACATGCATGTGTATGTTTAGTATTTCTCTTAAGTCTGAAGCCAAAGCCAGGAGGTGATTCTGGGAAAACAGACACCGGTGCTGAAAGAGTTGGTGGGTTTTCTTTCAGCTGAATGAGATATAGAGGACAATGTAAGGAATGCAGCCAAAAATAAGGGTTTGGGTTTCTTTCTTTTTTCTTTCTTGCTTGCTTTCTTGCTTTCTTTCTTTCACTTTGTTTAGGGTCTTGGGAGTCACATGTGCATACAAACTTGCAAGGGTGCATGTCTGTGCACATGTATATGTAAGCCGGAAGTTGACATCAGGGATGTTCTATTAGTCCTGGTTCTCTAAAGGAACAGAGCCAATAGAATGGTTACAGGATGTGGTCTATGTTGTTCAACAATGGCTGTCTCGCGGTTGAAAGGTGGCGAATCCGTATAGTTGTTCAGTCTGGAGCTGAATGTCTCAGCAGTCACAATCTGGTGCTGGAATTCTGGAAGGCACTTGGTCTTCACTGAGGAAGTTGGACCTAACCCTGGCCAAAGCTTGCCAGAGAGAGTGGGGCAAAAAGCAAAGTTTTCTTCTTCCATGTCCTTTTATGTGGGCTGCCATCGGAAGGTGTGGCCCAACTTTAGAGAGCGTCTTCCGGCTTCAAATAATCTGCTTGAGAAAATCACTCATAGGTATGCCCAGAAGCTCGGGTTTTAGCTGATTCCAGGTATAGTCAAGGTTGACAACCGAGATTAGCCATCGCCAACACCCCTTGTCAACTTGATGCAACCACATCACCCTGTGTCATGCTTAATTTCCAAATGAAAACAACAGCCAGGTCCCGGTTCTGCCTAGCATGATATAACTATCCCACATACAGCTGCAAACATTATGTATTTTAGAACAGGTAGGAATACCCTTTGAGTAATGCTTAATCGTTTTAGTGTCCTTAACTTAATCATGATGACCACTGATACTCTCCCCATCAACGTTAGACTACATGATAGAGAGGAAAGAAAATGTAAATGCTGGCTTAATATATGTGTGCACATGCACAACCCTGCTCACGGTGCTTTATCATTTCAGTTGAAATCAAATCACTTTCCACCTTATTGACTGAGACAAGGTCTCTCACCTGAACCTAGAGCTCACTGGTTCTACTTACCTTGCAGGTTACTCCGGGGATCTGCATGTCTCCCCAACACTGGATTTTGTTATTTTTGGTTTTGGTTTTGGTTTGAGACAGGTTATCACTATGTAACGCAGGCTGGCCTTGAACTTGAGTTCCTCCCTTCTCAGGATCCAAATTAGCTGATATGATAGGCATACACTATTACACCTGCCAGCCAGGTTATGCATCCTACGATCCCACAGAAGCAATTCCTTGCCATCACCCTGTTTCAGGTGACCTATCCCCTTGCCAACAGAGCTTTGTACCTGGCAGAGTCCCAGCCTCCCTCGCTGTGAGTGTACCACAAAGAGCTTGGAAGACATGTTCAGCCAAACACGTAATTACAAGTACAGGATCTCGGGCTTGCAAGCTTTCTTTGCCATGGAAGAAACGATCGGGTGAGTAATGTCACATGACATTCACGGATATGAAGAGGAGACATCTTAATCGAAACATCTTATTTGTGAAAACTTAGTCTTTTCCCCAATCAATTCAATAGTATGCTCAGATTTCTAAAACTTATTTGGGAGGCTTGGCTAGAGAGATGGCGTCCTCTGGAAGGCAGAGGTCAACATTGGCTGTTGTTCCTCAAGTGCTGTCCACCTTGTGTCTTGAGACAGGGACTCACTGGCCTGGGTCTCACTGTAGCATCAATGCAGCTACACTGACTGTCCAGTGAGCCACGGGAATCTGCCTGTCGGCTTTTTCCTAGGGTTGGGATGACAAGCGTGTACCATCATGCCTGGCGTTTTTCTGTAGGTTCTGGGGATTAAGCTTGGGTTCTCCATGTTTGCATGGCAAACACTTTGCCAACTGAGCCATCTCCTCAGCCCAACCCCAACAGAGGCCACTGTGCCCTGCTCGGTTTGGTCTATTTGAGACAATGCCTCATATACCCCAGGCTGACCTCACTCACTATGCATTCAAGGATGGCTGTGAACTCTTCATCCCCCCTCCCTCTACCACCCGAGTGTTAAAGCTGCAGGCATACACCAGTCCATGCAGAGAGGGAACTCAGGGCTTTGTGCGTGCTAGGAAAGCACTCTACCGACCGAGATGCGGCCACGGCCACACGTTTTATCCTGATGCTTTCGTCATTTGCCATCATGAGGCTGCTTAGCCTTCTGTGGACATGAGGTCTGTTTTGATAATTCGTCACAACTGAATGCTACCTGTGACTCATAACAGGTTTGGAAGCGGAGGGCAGAGGGTTGTCATCAGTGAAACACAACACAACTCATGGCTTGGGACCTGGCTCTCTCCCACTAGCCCATGGTTCCTCTCTGTAAAATGGGTCTAAGAGATGCTGCAGAGAGCCCTGGAAATCTCTATGAAGCTCCTTGCATGTGCTCTGCAAACTGCTGCTAAGAATACCAAGACTCTGCAGCTGGATTTCTCACTAAATCTATCTACTCAACCCTCAAGGGCTTAAGGAGTGCTGGCTGGAGGCCAAGGCCTTCACTGGACCCTCCGAATATAACCGTAGATAAGACAGATGAAGCCAGGCTCTACGGTGCACATCTGTCACCCCAGCTATTGGAGGGACCGAGGCACAAAAATGGAAAGTTCAAGGCCTACCTGTCCTACAGAGCAAGTCCAAGGCCCAGGCTGGGAAATTCAGTGAGATCCTGTCTCAAAATCGAAAGCAGAGAAGGGGGCTAGGGAGATGGCTCCGTTAGCAGAGGTGCTTACTGCTCAGGCATGGAGACCTGAGTTCAGCTCCCAGCACCCATGTGAAATACAACTGGGCACTAGGTGGGCTGAGACAGGAGATCCCTGGAGCTCACTGGCCAGCCAGCCTACCAACCATTCCACTACCTGAGTTGAGTGTGTGTGTGTATATGGGAACATGTGTCATAATGTACCCAGTTTCAGTCCCCATTAGATTAGTCTCTGACCTCCCCAACACCAGCCTCAAGAGAATCTCTCTCAAAAACTAAGGTGAAGAGAGATTAAGGAAGAAATCTGCCTTCAACCTCTGGCATCCACACATGTGTGCACATGCACATACACATGCAAGGAGGGTTTGGGTGAGAGAAAAGGAGAGAAGGAGGGAGGGAGGAAAAGGGGGAGGCAGGAATCAATCTGACTTCACTAACATTTCCACACCAGAAAAGTCACAGGGAGACCTTCTTGACATCCTTTGGGCTCCCGGTTGACAACCAGTACCACCAGCCAAGCATGGGAAGCTGCCATCTTGGATATTGCCCTCTACCCAGCATTCAAACACCCACAACCTCTGATAACCACTACATAAGACTCTTAAGAGACTCCCCTTGGAAATCTCCCCAGCCGTAAACTTGTGATTCAAACGGAAGGACCGCTGCTTGAACCTTTTACATTTGGGGTGACGTGTCACACAGAGACATGCCTCCTCCACACACGTCCCTCCAGGCGACCCCAGCCCTAGAGTCTGTGTACTGGCTGTTTTCTCTTTCCACAGAAACCCCAAGGGAAAACTCCACCCTCCCTCGGCTGTCTCCTTGGGACACGACATGGGTGTCAGATCAAAGGAACGTGCTCGGCAAATTCTTCACCTTCTCCTGATCAAGGTTACATCACAGGCCAGCGAGATGCTCAGCAGGTAAAGACACTGACAACCTGAGTTCAATCCCTGGGACCCACACTGAGGGAGGAGAGAACAGACTCTTTCAAATTGTCCTCTGACCTCCACACATGCACTATGACACACATGTACTCATACACACACACACACACACACAGTGGCAGGTCCATTCTGTGGGAACATTAGACTGGACCTGGACAGAGTCCATCTTCCTGGTCATGATTTAATTAATTTAATTAAAGCTTGCTTCAAATTTGACTCAATTGTGGTGGTCTTATTCTCTCCGGAGGGATTTACACAGCCTCTTAGCCCACAGAAAAGATGCACAGTCCTGTTCCCAGGGTAACAGTACAAGCATCTGACCTGATCTACGAAATCCAGGAAACTTCAGAATCTCTCTCTTTTGCTATAGTCCAAACTAGCCTTGAACTTACAATCTTTCTGCCAAATGCTAGGATTACAGCCCTGCACCACCCATGCTTGGTTTATGTGGTCTTGGGGTGCATACTAAGCAAGCACTCTACCCACTAGGCCACAGCCCAGATACCTTAATGGTTTCTAAACAGTCTTGTGACACGAAGTGTTCAACTATCGCCACCACCCAGCCCCAGAAGTTTCCTAACTCCCCAAGAGGGTACTCTGCCTGTATTTAACAATTTCATTTTCCCCTCCCTCATCTCTGAAGACGCCTTTCTACTTCCTATGACTGTTGCTATTCCAGGGACCTCATAGCAGAAGGCTCATTCAGCATACGGCTGGTCTCGAACTCGTCATCCTGCCTCAGAAAGAATCCCGAGCTGCTGAGATTACAGGTGTGTGTGTGCACTTTTTGCACAAGGTCCTCATGGCTCTACCTATAACGTCAATCTCCTCCCACTTCTGAACTAAAACACATGTAACACGCATCGTTCCTCGTGATGCACTGATCAGATTCTGCAGGGTCCTCTGGTCAAGGAAGGCAGCCAGGATTCTGACTTCTAACCTTCCGGGGACCCCACTTCCCGGAAGAGTCACGGGGCACTGCGCAAGGAGGCACTGGGCGGGGTCAACCATCCGCCGCCTGGTGCACATGCGCGGACGCAGCCGCGGGTGCGCATGTGCCGAGGCTCCGTTCCCCTGGGTTTCAATCCAGCGATCCGGGGTTTCGCGCCCACCGGGAGTTCTGTTTATAAACACACCGCGCGACCGGCGGCGAGGGGTAACCCTAAGGCAGTGAGGTCGGAGGTCAGAGGTCAGTTGAGCACGGGGGCGCAGACCGGGAGAACGGCTTCCGCCACCCACGCGGGCTGTGGGGTGGCCGACAGGGCGACCCTGCCACGGCCCCGTGCTGCCGGGCGCCACGTGGTGCGCACGTGGTCCCGCGCCCCTCCCCCACGGCGGCCCGCAGCGCCCCCTGGCGGCGACTGCGGCCCCGCACGCATGCGCAGGTCGCCGCGCCAGGCGCCTTCCGGTGTCTGTGCTGGGCACGCATGCCGCCGTTGCCTGACCCACGCGGGGAGAGGGAGTCGTGGTCCGCGGTCACGTGTGCGGCGACTGCTCCGGGGTGGGCGGAGCTTCAGAGCCCGGCCGGGCGGAATGGATAGGTGGGTGGATGGGGGTGAGCAGAGGCCACTCCGCGGGTGGGGTGCACGGCCGCACCGCCGGTGCTGCCCCCTGCTTGCAGGTTCCTCCCAGTCCGCAGCCGTGTTCCACGCCCGGTACACATTCGGTCGTAAATGAACGGTTCAAAGAGGAAGTTATTAAAACATTACGGGCGCTTTATTATAGCACTTAGTCTTAAACATTGTGTTTATGAGATCCTGCTGGAGAATCGGCTGCTGCCCGAGCGCTCGATGCTGGTTGTTAAGTAGCGTATTGATCCTTAGGTTGCTGCCTTTTTAAACTTCGTGCACTATTCTAATGTTTTAGCCATTTATTTAGTTGTTATTGTGGGTGTGGAGGCCAGGAGACAACTTGCTGGAGTCGGTTCTCCCGTCTACCAGGTGAGTCCTGGAGATTCAACTCAGATCAGCAGGCGCTTTTACCCACTGAACCTCCTCACCGGCCCTTTGGACCTTGTCCTAAAAAGATTTTATATTTACGTTGATAAACAAGAGTTCCAGGCTTGGTAGCACACCCGTAATCCCATCATTTGGGAGGCGGAGGATGGAGAATCTTGTGTCCCAACCTGGGTGAGACCGTTGGGAGAGCCGCTCTGAAACAAAGCCATAGCTATTGTACACACCTCTGATCTGAGCTACCTAGCAGGAGAGGCGAACCTGGGATATACGAGACCGTGTCTCAGAGTAAAACATATACACATCCAATTGCAACTTCTTATGGCCTATCCTGAAGTCTGGGCCTGTGACATCCTTGTAACCTGAGAAGGGTTGGTAGCTTGACCTTGATTAACACCATATGGAGCAGGTGGGACGCCCTTACGTTCTTAAAGTTGTCCTGAGACTCAACGCTCAGCTGGCTGTCCCCAGACCTTGCTGTTTAAACACTTTATTTTGCTGTGTAGCCCAGGCTGGCCTCAAACTCAGGCTCCTCCTGCCTCTACCTTGTGGGCACTGGAATTACAGGGATGTGCTGCCATGCCCAGCTTCCCACTCTATTTAACTCCATTTAATTTTATCACGTCTGTCTCACTTTGCATCACGACTAGGGTGCCATGTTCTGTAGCGGTTTCCTCCGGGAAGGCGGCATCGGCTCATGAGATTCCAGGGTAAAACCGTGTCACGTGTCTGGGAAAGTGGCTTGCTGGGAAATGGTGGAGGGCCCTTCCCTGGGTTTATAGTAGCTGGAACAGCTGCTGGGGGAGGAGACTGATCCGCCAAACTGCAAGATTTCTCAGATGGTGGGGCTGCCTGCCAATCATCTTCTAGTTGGAGTGTCCTTCCAGTGACACCTCTGCTTTTGAGTCATCTCTGCTCCTGTAAGTCACCCCTCACCCTTGCTGCTGTTAATGACCCCAATAAAAAACTCATTGGTTCGCCAAGTTGAACTTTGGTGTGCTCTTTACTTTGGTCTGTTGTGGTTTCCTTTCTGGGGTGAGTAGATGTGTGTATTGCATCCCCCCAATAAACAAATAAACACTATAAAGCTCCTTGTGGAACCATGCAAAGGAATTCCCACTCAGAATCACATGAGTCCACACTGGTCCTGGCTGGGAGAGGCATCTGACACTCTATCATGGCTGAATCCCAGAAGCTCTCCCCTGCGCTGGCCCCCAGTTGCTTTTCACTCAGCCACGTAATCCTCAGAACCACTCTCGGCAGGTTCTGTGGTCCACAGGGCACTGTGATCAACACCACAGACCGGGGGACAGACACCACAGATACTGTTCTCTTCCCCCTTTTACAGGCCAGAAGTCTGAGGTCAGGAGAGTTGGCCCACTGAAGCCTGTGTCCTGGGCTGGCGGTTGCTGTGTTCTCCCTTTGTCCTCACAGGGTCCCAATCTCTTTATACCAGGCAAATTGGATTAAGTCATTCTAATGACGTCATCTCCCTGAATCACTTCTGTAGAGACCCTCTCTCCAAATGTTCTCATACAGTAAACTGGGAGTTGGGGCTTCAGCATGCAAAAGCAAGACTCAAGTGGCACACTGCAGTTACTCTGGAAGCTGAGGCAGGAGGATCGCTCGAGTCCAGGAGTTCTAGGTTGTACTAGTATCCATACTAAGTTTAGCATCAATATGGTGACTTCCCAGGAACAGGGGACCATCAGGTTTTCTAAGGAGGGGTGAATGGAACCAGGTTGGAAACAGAGCAGGTCAAAACTCCTATGATTGGCATGCAAAATTTGGGCTGAGGAGATAGTTGAGTTGTTAAATGCTTACCTTACAAAGACATGAGGACCTGAGTTCAATCCCCAGAGCCCACCTTTTAAAAGCCTCCAGGTGTCATGAATCATGCTTCATAATCCAGGAGCCAAGCAGACAGAAACAGGCAAGTCCCTAGGGCTCTGTGGCTGGTCAGCCCACCCTACTTGGCAAATCCCAGGCCAGTGAGAGACCCTGTCTCAAAACAGGTGGACAGCACCTGAGGAAGGACACTTGAGACTTGGGGTTGTCCTCTTGTCTCTGTTATGCGTTGTGCTGCCTAGTTTTGTGTCAGCTTGGCGCAAGCTAGAGTCATCAGTGTGGAGCGAGCCTCAGTTGAGAAATGTCTCAGGCTGTAGGCAAGCCTGTAAGGCATTTTCGCAGTGATTGAGGTGGCAGGGCCCAGCCCACTGTGGGTGGTGCTATCCCTAGGCTGGTGGTCCTGGACTCTTATAAGAGAGCAGGCTAGGCAAGCCAGTAAGCAGTACCCATCCATGGCCTCTGCATCAGCTCTGCCTCCAGGTTCCTGCCTTGCTTGAGTTCCTGTCCTGATTTCCTTCCATGATGAACAGTGCTGTGGAAGTACAAACCAAATGAACCCTCTCCTCCCCATCTTGCTACGGTCATGGTGTTTCATCATAGCAATAGTAACCTTCCCGAGGACACATGGACACATATTTGTAAGCTTGTGTGCATCCACACACATGAACACACACACAAACAGCATGCACATGTTGAGATGCCTAGGGGATTAGTAAAGCACACTTCCTTGAGGACACTCGGGAGAGCAGCTGAGGGAGACCTACCCTGAACACAGACAGGATGCTCTGATAGTCTACAGGCCAGCGTGGAACCAAAATGGAAGACGGAGCTGGCGGTACGGGTCTGCGATCTCAGCTACTCCAGAGGTTAACACAGGAGGAGAACAAGTTCCAGGCCTGCCCGGGGAACTTAGTGAGGCCTTCTCTCAACAGAAAAGGTAAAAAGAGGGTTGGGTTGTAGCTCAATAGCAGAGCATCCACCTAGAATCCCCCAGAGAGGGGTTAGGGGTGGAGCTCATTGGTAGAGTGTCTGCCTGGTGTTGTGGAAGACCTGGGTTCAATTCTCAGAAGTGGGGGGTGAGGGGGGAGAGAGAGAGAGAAAGAAACAGAAAGAATTTTAAAACATTCCATTTGGCCTTGCTTTCATGGGATCATAATAACCTTCTAGTAGCTCCTGTTCAACCTCCAGGAAGCACATTTTACACCCCCACGGGATCCAGCCCACCTGCTGACTAATGTCTGTCTCCTGTCTAGTGGCATCTAAGCTCACCACCTCGGTGAGCCCCAAAGTCCCCACAGCTTCTGTTGGGGTATCAGGTGGACCTCATACCCTGTCTGAAGGTTAGCAGTGGTAGGTCCCATTCACAGGCCTTCATCATTTCTGGTACATTTCTGTCACAGAAGCCAAAGGAAGGAGCCCCCTGTCTTCTTTACCCAGGACCCTCATGGTGACCACCCCCCCCCCACCCTAACGCATGGTCTTCTCTCTGTCGGGTCTCACAAAAGAGATTCAGGATCTCCGCGCCCCAGCTCCCGCCCCGACCTTCCCAAGCTTCTCAGGTCGTGAGATTGGCCTGGCACAGACAGAATGAGGACCTCCGTTCGCAAGCAGGCAGCCACCGAGGCTTTATCGCAGATGTCTGCGGAACAAAGGCCCTGCCGGCCCTGGGAGCTCACGCTGTGGTCCTATTGAAATCTTGAGGTAGTCTTCTATTAATCATCCCCCACACCCCCACCAACCCTCGGTGCCTCAGAGGCCAAAAAAAAAAGGCGACACACAAAAACCTCCTTTCTAAGCAGGAAGAGCTGTGCAGAGACCCAAGCAGAACGATTTCAGTCCCACAACCCCTCTCTCTTGCCAACGGGACAGAAGATGCCTGGGCCTCCCAGACCCACGCAAACAAACAAGAGAAGCCTGGCTGGAAGGAAGGGGGTAGGGGTAGGGGGGATGTGACCAATAGCTCTGGGAGCTCCAGGAAAGCATTGTGAGGGGTGAGGGCCCTCCCCTGCACAGCCCTCCTTCCTTGGTTGAAAGATTTCTTTTTTTTTTTTTTTAAGGTACACAGTGAGAGCATGGGGGTGGGGGGGATTCCCACTTACTGAAGAAATTAAGGAAAAAATCAGAGAAAGATAAAAAGGAAAATTTAAAAAAATAGAAAAAAAAATTCCATTCCTTCCTCCCTCACAGATAGCCTTCAGTCATGGTCACTTGTCTTTGGCTCCCTTTGTGTTCAGTGTTAATAGCCAATAACTAATGTTATTGTCCAGTCATCAATAAATGTTATGCTTGGCTTCTGGGCGTTGTGGGTTCATGAGGAGGTATGTAACCGTGTGTGCATGTAAAGACCAGAGGGCAGCATCCTGTGTCTTCCTCCGCTCTTCATCTTACTTGTCTTTCCAGGTTCGTTTCATTTTTAATTCATGTAAATACGTTTCTGTCCACATGTAAGTCTGCGCACCCGGGTACAACGCCCGCAGAGTCCAAAAGACCATGTTGGACTCCCTAGATCTGGAGGCAGCAGCCTCCCGGTGTGGGTGTTAGGCCTCAGGTCCTCCGAGAGTGCTCTTAACAGCTGAGCCGTCTCTCCACACACCACCTTCGAGCCAACCGTGGCCGACTCCTTTCTTTTGCCACAGGAGGCTGAGATTAGAAAAGAAAAGAGAGCCGGGCTCTTGACCTGAACATGTCTCAGCGTATGCTGATCCCTGGGCCAAATCCCTTCTCTCCGAGCATGCCTCTCATTTATAAGTGGGATTTCTTCAAAGTCTTATGAAATTCATTTCATGATAGTCTCATGAGCCCATGAGGTAGAGTTTGCTCAGCCTCCCACATAGCCTTGCTGGCCTGTGGCTTTCTCGAGCGCTGTTTGCCTACCATAGCTTCACAGACCGGCCGTCGCCTCTCAGCCCTCACGGTGAGTTTGTAAATAGGTAAGTCAAGTGCAGACAGACTCACTTCAGACACAACCGTTGGCTTCTGTTGAGTCCACCGCCGGCCTGATAGGAAAGCACCGCAACCATAGTTGGAGTTACCCATTTTGTTTCGCTTATTAAGTGTGATGGTTCTTACGGAGTGCCAGGCATGGTGATGCACGTGTAAAATCCCAGCACCTGGGAGGTGCCATCTGCAGAGAACCCTTCAGTGGATTGCATGGTTTCCGTCCACAGAGATGAGGGGGGGCCCTCTGCACAGTCTCCTGCTCATATGCTGATCGATGATGCTTTAAGAACTGTCAAAAGCCGTGAGTAGGGAGGTCACAGGGCCAAGGAAGAAGACCCCACTGATGTGTTTCAAAGTGGATGTGTTGTCAAACAGCCTTTCTCAATACTCATGATTTTATCTACGGAGGTTGTTTGGGTGGCGTGGCCTTGTTGGAGGAAGCGTGTTACTGGCTGTGGGCTTTGAGGGTTTAAAGATTCATAGCATTTCAAATTCAGTACTCCCTGCATCCGTTCCCGCCGCCACGTCTGCCGCCGCAGTCCCCCACCGTGACGTGCTGGAGCTGTAAGACAAATAAACCCTTCTATAAGTGACCAGGATCACGGTGTCTTATCACAGCAATAAGAAATATACCATAGAGGCATGCTGCCCTCAGCCTGGGCCAGGGAAACCCCTTTCTGCAGTGGGCAGCAGTCGATGCAGAGACTCAGAACCGGTCCCGGCGACTGTTGAATGGTCAGCACTAAGTGGGACATCCATATCAACCTCCTCGAGGCTCAGGGAGCACCTCAGATGAGGAGGCAGGAAGAGGATGAGGGGAGTGTGAGCCGCCGCCTCCTGGACATGGCATGCCTGCTGCGCTCATCAGCTCACTTCAGCTGTGGTGACCTTCACAAGCCCTGAACGATCAAGCGGCCTGCATCAGTCAGCGTTCCAGCTGGCAACACTAGTTAGGGTCGGTGGGTGTCTCAGTCAGTGTCCTATTGCTGTGAAGACACTCCATGACCACGAGAGCTCATAGAAAGGAAAGCATTTCATTGGGGCTGGCTTACAGTTTCAGAGGTTTAGTCCATTATCATCATGGTGGGGAGCCTGGCGGCACACGGGCGGACGTGGTGCTGGAGAAGGAGCCGAGAGTTCTACATCTGGATCCACAGGCAGCAGGATGAGAGAGTGACACTGGGCCTGGCTTGGGCTTTTAAACCCTCAAAGTCCATCCCCGGTGACACACTTCCTCCAACAAAGCCACACCTACTCCAACAAGGCCACACCTCCTAAATCCCCCTCAAGAAGTGCCAATCCCTGATGACTGAGCATTCATATATGTGAGCTTATGGGGTCATTCTTTCTCAAACCACCCCAGTGGGCTACAAAAAAATAGAAAAAGGGCATAAAGCAGGTGAGTGAAGGGGCTTGTTGGGGAGGGAAGGTGCTGGAGTAGAGGGTGCTGGAGTGGAGAGGATTAAGATATATTGTATATATGTATGATTTTTGTTTTTTGAAACAGTATCTCACTATGTGTCTCTGTCTGGCCTGGAACTCACTATGTAGCCCAGACTGGCCTTGAACTCACAGAGATCTACCACTGCCTCTTGTCTCCCAACTCCTGTAATTAAAGGTGTGAGCCATCATCGCTGGCACATCTATGAAATACTCAAAGAAAAACAAAAGATATTTTTAAACACTAATCAAGTCTGGAAAGACCCTCCGATTACACCCAGAAATAGTATTTTACCCACTAATGGAGCTGCGGAGTCGGCACACAAATTAACCAACCCAGGTGTGTGAAAGGTGTGTCCTAGCAGGTAAATACCCTGCCACACTCATCCAACAGCCCCTCTGCCACCATGACAAGAGGCTAGAGATTCGTTCCTCTTCTACATCTACTCTCCTAATTTTCTCCAGTGAGCGTATACCGATCCTCACTGACAGAAGTAGAATGTTTTAAAACGAAATTCCACAGAAGCGGGAATGGCTCTCAAGCGCCATCCCTCCCTGTTGAAGCTTCTTCTGTTCTTCCCTTGACATGCTAGCTGTTGCTTGGTAACAAGCATCTTTAACAAGGTCTTTTTCTCACTGGTACCCTTCAGTAAGGCCACGCCTCAGAGGGAGCTGGCATTGCGTGACTTCAGACAAGGCTATCAGACCTCTTGAGTGGTTGCAGATGACATGGCCGTGACTGGCCCATTTCCCCAAACACTGCATATAATCAACATAACAGAAAGAATGGCAGCTTAAGACATTGTGTCTCCTCACGTTCTCCCTGGACACCCATCTGAAGACATCTCTCCTTCCAGTGTCCCCACACACCTACTGTTCCTAGTGCTATGTGTGTTGCTCCATGACGGAAGATCCAGTAAAGGGTTTGCTGCACAACCGTGGAGTCTGATCCCCAGTACCCACCTAAAGAAAAAAAAAAAAAAGCTGGGCATGGTGGCCCACATTTGCAATCTTAGCCCTGGGCAGATGGAGTCGGGTGGATCCCGGGGGCTCACTGGCTAGCCAGTCTAGCTCAAGCAAGTGCCAGGGCCTACCTACACTTTGTATCAGTTACTTTGATCCTGATGAGAGTAACTTAGGAAAAGAGGGGCTTATTCTGGCTCACGGTAGGACATTAGAGTCCATCATGGCGTGGGAGACTTGGCAGCGGGAACACGAGGCAGCTGGTCACATGGCATCCACAGTCAGGAAGAGAGATCAGTGCCAGCGCTCAGCTCAGCTCTGCTTCCTGACAACCATAAGGCCAAGAAACTCCTCGGCCACATGCACTCGCCATGGGCCTAAGATATTCTGCCTAAGAGCATGTGACCGAGCAACCGTGGACAAGAGCCCTTTGAACTGTGAGCCCAAATCCGTCTTTCCTCCCTAAAGAGTCACAGTGACGTAAAAGACAGGTGGATCCCTGGACTCACTGGCCAGCCAGCCTAGCCCAAGCAAGTGGCAGGGCCCAGGGAGAGAGCCTGCCTCAAAAACAAGGTGGATGGCTCCTGAGGAACAACATCCATGAGTGACCTCCAGCCTCCACGTGTATATGCACACACGTGCAGACACACTCACATGTGCATGTGCACACACACACACGCGTGAACATGTATACACACGCGTACACACACACACACACACATACAAGCATAATAAGTTATTTTTAAGACTCCTTCATGAAAAGACAGCAGCAAAAACTGTGAATTAAACCCAGGAGGTGCAGAAGATATTCACAGCACCTTATTACCGACAAAGACCAGTTTCCCAATGCTTCAAGTCACTTCACTAAGAAAACAGCTCGATAGCAGGGTACTGGCCTGGCCAGCCCAGGACTCCAGGTTCCAGCCAGCCAGAAAACAAGAACAGGAACAACAAACAATCTAGGAGACCCAAGAGAACACCACGCGACGCTCTGCAATGAACACTTTGTAAAACAGTCATCCAAATGGCCTAATTGCAAAGCTAATTCAAACACAATGGGATCGTGTGTTTCTGAGAACCAGGATGAGATATATTTATAGCCCCAGAAATTAAAAAATAATAATACAGAGGTAGAGAGCAAGGGGAATTTTGATGGACTACAGGCAGATGTAGATCAGCACAACCTTGAGGGTTAGGTTGTTGAAAAAATGAACGTTGCGTATTTTATGACGCAGCAGACCTGCTTGCCGCCAAGCCCGACCATCTGTGTGTGATCCCTGAGACCTACACTGTGGGAGGAGAAAACAACTCTTACAAGGTTGTCCTTTGACCTCCACATGCCCAGCCACGTATGTGCACACACAAGGTGTATGGAATCAGACATCATTTGAGTTGCACGGTCAGAACGCCAGGGAATGCACCACCAACACTGGCAAGGCAGTTTGTCTGGGACAGAGAGTCCGAATCATTCCAGTTAGTAAGTTCTGGCCTCCCAGCTCCAAACTCATTGTTCTGGGGAGGCTTTTGTGCTCCTGGGACTGAGCCTGGACTCCTTATCTTTGTTCAGCCAATTAATTCTAGTTGGTCCTTCCAGTGGGCAGATAGGGAGGAAGGTCTTTCTGTTTCCCACTTCTTCCCTTTGACTACCTTTTCCTGTCCCTTGAAATCTGTGTCCCGTCATGGCCCCTCACAATCACCAGCCCCAGCCAACCCCTCCCTACCAGGAAATCTGAGTTTCTTAATTCTTTTTTTAAGATTTATTTGTTTTATTTGTATGAGTGCTCTATCTGCATGTACACCTACATGCCAGAAGAGGGCGTCTGATCCCATTATAGATGATTGTGAGCCCCCATGTGGTTGCTGGGAACAGAACTCAAGACCTCTGGAAGAGCAGTCAGTGCTCTTAACTGCTGAGCCATCTCTCCAACCCAAAACCCAAGTTCCTTAATTCCGGCTTTTCCCACCTTCTTTACTTTGTCAACTCCCACTATCCATACCTAGAGAATACTGTCTGTTTCATCCAAGCGCTATGCCCAACATACAGCCAGAAATATCCCTTTATGGATTGGAGTCTGTGGCTTCGTGGGTAGCACTGGTCCTCTGCAAGAATAGCAAGTACTCTTACCTGAGGCGCCTTCTCTCTGACCCCTGGAGTGTCTTCCAGTTGAGCCCTTTACAACTCTGGGGAGAAATCAGAGTTCTATTAACTAGGGAGAAGGGCAGGATGGGTTCAGCCCTTGCAGCTCCAGTCACAACATACCTAAGACCCCTCAGCCAGCATCAGAGTCCTGACCACAGGGCAGATGCTGGCCTTCCTTAGGACAAGCTTCCCCTATTTGCCATTTGAATGATGATTCATTTCTGGCAAGAGAGGGAGGAACATCACACAACTCTGCAGACGAATGATCCAGGTACCTGCAGGTCATATTTCCTGATGTGCTGGACTAAGTGAATCTATTCATTTGTCTTGTGTGATTGTTTCTGGGGATGCACGATGACAGAACAAAGAAACAGTTTCACCAAAGTCTCATGGCAACTGATGATGAGTTCATGGGGTTCCTCACAGGAACACGGGAGACTCAAAGGAAAGGCAGCTGTGTCACTGAAAAGCCAACCCCAGCGTGGATGACTCAAAAGCTGCATGCCTGGAGCTCCCTGTGCTGGCAGCTTCGCCGAAGACTCTTTTCTCTCTCCTAATTCTTTACCACATATCTAACTTCAGGGAGGAGCCTCTTAAGTCCTGTAAGTTTCTTGAGCTTTCTTAGTCATACAAATTTCCCATGAGTTTTCCAAGCCTCCACCCCACATGCCTTCTCTCTCTACAAGAAAAGATTTCAATCCAGAGGAAACAGCTGCACAATGTGTCGGGGAAATGCTGGCTATGGAGGATTCAGATCAAGGGAATCCACATGTCAACTCCCTCTTCCCTTGCTAATTATGGCTGGGGGGTGTGCTTGGTAGTGGTTGCCTAGCATGCACAGAATTCTGAGTTCGAGCCCTACTAATGCCCCTCTCCCAGTCAACAGTTGTTTTAGCATGGCAGCTTGGGAGGTGGCTCACTGGGTAAGAGCGCTCCACTGCACAAGCATAATGACTTGACTGTGACTCCCCAGCACCCACACAGAAAAGCCACATTCGTCTATAACCCTGTGCTACCGAGGACGGAGCAGAAGGATCATGGGGCTTGCTCGTTGCCCACTGCCCTAGTTTGCTCCTCTATTTCTGTAATAAAACTTCATGACCAAAAACAAACTTGGGGAGGAAAAGGTTTAGTCGACATAACAGCTCACAGCCCGTTATGGAGAGAAATCAGGGCAAGAACTCAAGGCAGGAACCTGGAGGCAGGAACTGGAGCAGCCACCAAGGAGGAACACTGCTCAGTGGCTTGCTCCTCAAGACAGGACCACCTGCCCAGGGGTGCCATTACTTCCTATACCAATCCAGAAAATGCTAATAGGGTATGATGGCGTGTGCCTTTGATCCCAGTACTTAGGAAGCAGAGTGGGTCTCTGAGTTCGAAGCCAGCCTGGTCTTTAAGTCCTGTGGCAGCCAGAGCTCCATAGGGTGACCTTGTCTCAAAAAGGAAAAAAGAAAAAGAAAGAAGGAAGGAGGGAGGGAGGGAGGGAAGGAGGGAGGAATGGGGGGGGAGAATATGCCCCCAGAGGCTCTCTTACGGGCCAATCTAATGGAGTCATTTTCTCAACTGAGATTCCCACTTCCCAGGCAAGGTCTTTGCTTACGCCCGTGCACACACTACGTGCTTATATCCCACACCTTCAAAAAGAGATGCTAAAGATGTCATATAAATTTAACCTTTTAAATTAAACCGTATGAGACTCTTAGCAAGCTTGGTCTCCCTCTCCCTTGGAGCATCAATAGGTTACATAGCAGGAAAAAATATGACCCTTAGGTACCGGACACCTTTAGCGAGGCTCGCCCGCCTGATGTGGCTTCCCTTCGGCACATGGCGGTATCAGGCTACGTTTTGCAAGGCACAAAGTGGAAGGCTGCACCTCATCTGTTTCCCATTATCCCAGCAGTCCCTGCGTTTAGCACAGCCATGCTTTTTACTAAATGGCCAAAAGCCAGGCTGGAGACCGAGCCGTCTCAAATCCCACTTCCTTCCCAGGCCAACATGTCTCTTCTTGAAGCGGGCAACTCCATGGGTTTTCTGCTCACTCCAAAACAGGGCGCTGTTTCTATATGTGTGGTGGTGTACATCTGTAATTCCAGGGCAGGGGAGGGGCTGAGGCTTCGGGTTCAAGGTCAGCCTGCCTGGGCTACGAGGTTAAGACCCTGTCTCAAAAATGCAGAAGGAAAGAGTAAGAAAAAAGATGTTGCTGCCCTCAGCATGGAACCCACTAGCCTCTAACAACATCTTCCTCTATCCTTAAAGCCTCTGCCTGCGCCTAGATCTGAAGGCTCCTCATTGAATTCCCCTCTTTGGGTCCTGTTCTTTTTATGTTTAATTTATTTTAAAATTGCATTGCATTTTTTAATTTATTCAATATGGTAGCAGAAGCACACATACCAAAGGATACGCATAGAGGTCTGAGGACAACTTGCAGGAATTGGTTCTCTCCTTCCATCCTATGGGTTCCAGGAATCAAACTCAAGTTGTCGGGCTTGGTGGCGAGCTCCTTTAACTACTGAGGTGACTAGACGACCCTCCCATTCTGCTAAGACTAAGTTTCTGTTATAAACTTAGGTTAAAGCATTCTAAATGAATGCCGAATAACCACATTCGACCATTATTATTCTTGTTGCCGTTGTTTACACAGAGGTTCCTTCTGTGTAGCCTAGGCCAGCCTCAGATTCACTAATACTCAATGATGGTCTTGAACTCACGATCCTCCTGCTGTAGTCTCTCAAGTGCTGGGATCACAGGCGTATGCTAGCATTCCTGGAGAGACATTCACGGCTGAACAACAGTTGTTTCAGCTTTAAATGAATTAGTAATATGTATATTGTGAACTTGCTTATACTCACGGGGAAGACTTCAGCTTCCTAGTCACATGACACCATTGCTCTGGAGGACTACATGAAGTTGAGAAAGACTAAGTAACTCATACACGGTCATGTGGTTAGGGAGTCACTGGAACCTCAGGTGTCTGCTTCCAGAACCTGTCTTACACCCCTACACCAGCACATGTGCAGCCACATTCACCCTGAAGATAGACCTCTGTAATCTTGTGTGTGCATCACAAAGCATCAAGCCAAAAAGTGCCTGTGATCCTAGAGACTCAGGACGCTGAGGCAGGAGGATCACAAGTTTAAGACCTGCCTGGGCCACAGAGCGATTTCAAGACCAAGCTAAGTCATTTAGTGAAACCCTGATCCAAAACAAAAAGTAACAAAGGGCTAAGGATGTAACTCAGTGGTAGAGCATCTGCCTAGAATCCCCCAGTGAGGGGCTGGGGGCATGGCTCAGTGGTAGAGCACCTGCCTAGGTTCCCCCAGTGAGGGGCTGGGGTGTGGCTCAGTGGTAGAGCACCTGCCTAGAATCCCCCAGTGAGGGGTTGGGGGCATGGCTCAGTGGTAGAGCCCCTGCCTAGGATCCCCCAGTGAGGGGCTGGGGGCATGGCTCAGTGGTAGAGCCCCTGCCTAGAATCCCCCAGTGAGGGGCTGGGGTGTGGCTCAGTGGTAGAGCACCTGCCTAGAATCCCCCAGTGTGGGGCTGGGGTGTGGCTCAGTGGTAGAGCACCTGCCTAGAATCCCCCAGTGTGGGGCTGGGGTGTGGCTCAGTGGTAGAGCACCTGCCTAGAATCCCCCAGTGAGGGGCTGGGGGCATGGCTCTGTGGTAAAGCTCTTGTGCTGTGGGTTCTATCTCCAGTACCTAAAACAACTAGTATGTCACAAGATTTGTTCACATATAAATGGGTCTCCCCCTCTCTCTTTGTGTCTACTTCTGGAAGTGGCCTGAGCCCTTTTGCTCTGTTGTGTTAGGGGAGTCTGGGATACAGACCTGGAAGAAGAAGTTTTAACCGAGAGAGTCATTCAGATGGGAAAAGTTCCCAGGGACAGTAGTTTCCAGCCCCAGAGGAAAGGTCACTGACAAGATCAGAGACTAACACAGACTGTGAGGCACTAGAAGTGCCCAGAACCTATTTTCTTCTCTCTCTCTCTCTCCCCCCCCTTTCCCCCTCCCAGATTTATTTCAGGAAAGTGGAGAGATGGTTCAGCTGTTAAGAGCACTGGCTGTTCTTGCAGAGTTTGATATCCATATGGTGGCTCACAGCTACCTATATGTCCAGTCTCAAGGTGTCTGATGCCCTCTTCTGGCCTCTGCAGGCACTGCACACACGTAGTGCATAGACTCAAATGCAGATAAAGCATCCTTTTAAAAAATGGGTAAAATTAATTATGCATAGGGTGTGTGTATATTCATGTGAGTGCAGGTACCCACAGAGGCCAAAAGAGGGCGCTGTGTCCCCTTGGAGCTGGAGCTCTCAGCAGTTGTGAGTCACGCCGGGTGGATGCTAGGAAACGAAGAACATGGGTACTCTGAAAAGCAGTAAAAGCTCTCAACCACTGCGCCATCTCTCCAGTCCCATGACCTGCTCTCATAAAAGAGCTTCTGAAAGGGACTAGAGAGATGGCTCAGCCATAAAGAGAGCTCAGATCTCAGCACCCACAGAACAAGCTAGGTATCCTGCACAGGCCTGTAACCCCAGCACTGAGGGCAGAGCAGAGACAGGAGGAGCACTAGACTTTCTTGGCTTCAGCCTAGCTGAAGAACATAAGTCCCAGGTTCAGGAAGAGACCCTGCCTCAAAGGATCAAAGTGGAGAGTCATAGGAGAAAAAAGTGGCTGCCCTCTTCTCATGGAGGTGTTGGAGACCAGGACAGGCAAGAGGCAATGCTGGTAGGGTGGCTCAGTGGGTAAAGGCACACAGCGACCTGAGTTCAGGCTTCAAGGGCGCACATGGTGGAAGGTAAGAACTAACCCTACAAGTTGTTCTCTGTCCTCTACGTGTGTGCCATGGCACACACAAAATCAACGAATGAATGAATGAATGAATGAATGAATAATACACGTTTGTTTGTTTTTAAATGGAATAGAAATTTGTGGGCTGGCCCTCAGGATCAGAACTTTGCCCTTTGCCTGGGATTCTTGCCTTTGAACTCTTCCATACATATGAAGATGCTTCCTCTCAGGGGCCCTGACAGGAGACAGATCAGCAATGATCAGTGTGGGCCAAAGGCTCCAGGCCCCTCCAGCACATCCTACACGGAGCAACATGCCTCTGGGAAACCTGGAGCAGAGGTGGGGAGAGCCAACAGCGCCCGGAGATGGATCTTTAACCACATCTGGGGTCTTGAGGGGGAGCTGAAGGGTGGCGCACTTGCCTAGCGTGCGTGAGGCCCTGCCTTCTGTGCTCAGTGTGATCCGTATAAAAGGAAGAAATGTTCGGGTCATGGTGGTACACACCTGCAATCCCAGCATTCGGGAGGGGAAGGCAGGAGGATCAGGATTCAGGGTCATCTTCAGCTACATAGTAAATTAGAAAGTAGCCTGTGCTATATAAACCCTTGTCAGGAAAAGAAAGTGTGTGGGGGGGGGATGGAAACCCGTGGATTAATAACTTGTGGGACTAATATTTAGCACAAAAGATGTTGGTCCATCTTATCCAAATCTGCTTGGCTTCAGTTCTGTTGAGACGAGGCCAAGCTATGTAGCCCAGGGTGGTGTGGCGTCAGTGTGAACAGAGGATGACTTTTAAGTCTTGAGCCGCCTGCTTCTCCCTCCCCAGCAGGGAGGATTCAGGGCCTGTGCTAACAGATAGATCTTGTTTCTGTGTTCGGAACAATGAATCTGGTCATGGAGGTTTCCATTTCTTTGTTTGGACTCAGAATTCTAACAGCTGGATTTGTCTGGAGACTTCGAGAGTTACGTTTTGTGCTGATTTTATCCACAGATTAATTCTAGTGTTTTCTGTCACTATTTACAAGTTATCCAATTTCCTCTTACTCAGTCTACTTTTGTTTTGTGTTATCCTGATGTGTGCATACGTCTGAGTAAGTTACCCCAAAACCTTTTTTTTTTTTTAATATTGCTCAGCTGAACTCGGACACTGTGACGTAATCGCCAAAACCAGACTGAGGGAAACTCTAATGAAAAAACGACCCAGTTTCTTAAATAAATTGAAATGAGGGGAGGAGGGAAATGGAAAATGGAAGAGAAGAGAAGTAGACTCCAAGGGATTAAGAGAACGTTGATCCACCATTGCTGAGAAAGTCACAGCTTGCAGCCACTGGGGAAAACAGTCGGTCGTTTCTTTAATGTCAAGCGTAGGCTTTGTATGTAACCTTGCAATCCCACCCCGAGGAGTCTGCTAGAGAGAAGCGAAAACACATGTGGAAGGTTCCGAAGCGTGACTCACAAAGCCAGTGTTGGAAAGAAACGCACGTCCTGGCGGGTGGATGGATTGGAAATCTGCGGAAGGCCCAGGGAGATGGCTCAGCAGCCAAAAGCACTAGTGTGAGCCAGTTTGGTGCTCGGGATGCACTGGATGCGGTGGTGTGCGTGTGTAATCCCAGCAGTCCCAAGGTCAGATGAGAGGCAGAGACCGGAGAATCGCCAGGAAGCTCCAAGCCAGAGCGCCTGGAGCGCGCAGCCGCAGAGGAGAGCTGGGAAAGCACTGTCCTCTGGACAGGACTAGCGCGCCCACAAACTCACGGCAGCTGTGGTTTCCAGCACAAAACCCAGACAAGATGGGAGGAGGGCCACTTTTCCCTGAGGATCGATGGGCAGTTTGGGTCTGGGTTGGGGGGTTGGTAGCCATTTTCCTCTGTGGTGTAGCCATGGTCAGCTGCCTCTGCTGACGTGACCAACCCCCAGTCCATGCTCACAATGACGAAGGCACTCCTAATGAAATGCAGTGGGCCAAAACGGAAACCAGAGAGAAGAAACAAAAAAAAAAAAAAAAATTGGAGAGAGATTTGGGAAGGTGAAGACTTTAGTGGAAGGGGGAGAGGGGGGAGAAAGTTAATAGAAGGTAAGAAAAAAGTGCATTGTATAAAGTATTCTCAGCAATAAAATGAATCAGTTGTTGACACGTGCAACATAAATGAGCTCCCCAAACTTGCTCTTAGAAAGCAGCCAATAGGGGCTCGGGAAATGGCCCAGTGGGTAAAGTGCTGCCACACAAGCATGAGGAACCCTGTCCGACCCCCCAGCTCCCATATGAAAACCAGGCAAGGTGGCGCATGCCTGTATCGCCTGCACGGAGGTGGGGGTAGAGGCAGATGGACCCCGGGGGCTCTCTCCAGCCGGTCTAGCTGACCAACTAGCTCCAGGGTCAGTGAGAGACATTGTTTCAAAGGAAGTGGAGGGGCTGGAGAGATGACTCAGCCCTTCAGAGTGTGTTCTGCTCTTGCAGAGGACTTTGTTGCTGTTGTTTTGTTTTGTTTTTCAAGACAAGGTTTCTCTGTTGTAACTCTGACTGTCCTGGAACTCACTCTGTAGAGCAGCCTGGCCTGGAACTTACAGAGATCACCTGCCTCTGCCTCCTGAGTGCTGGGATTAAAAGCGTGCTCCTGGACCACTGCCTGGCCCAGTTTTTAAAATATTTTATTTATTTTTATTTTATGTGCATTAGTGTTTTGCCTGCATGTATGTCTGTGTGAGGGTGTTGGATCCCCTGGGACAGGGTGACAGTCGTGAGCTGCCATGTGGGTGCTGTCATGTGGGTGCTGGGAATTGAACCCGGATCCTCTGGAAGAACAGCCAACCACCGAGCCATCTCTCAGTCCCTCTTTCCACTTCTATGGGGGTCCTGGGGCTGGAATTCAGATTATCAGGCTCCTACCTACTGAGCTGTCTTGTTAGCCCTCTGGCATATACGTGTGTGATGTGTGTGTTATATGTGCACACTTGGGTGTGTGCGCACAAGCGTGGAGGCCTCAGGTCAGTATCGAGCGTCCTCCCCACTCATGCTCTGCCTCGTTTTCTGATACACAGTTGCTCTCTGAGTCTGCAGCTCGTCCATCAGACAAGGATGCTGGCCAGTGAACTCCAGGGAGCTGCTCCTCTCTAGCTCCTCGCCCCAGTGCTAGGCAGGCACTTAACGGACCCAACTCCCCTCTAGTCTCCGACTCCTTTTGTCTGTTATTTGTCTGACACGAGGGCTCAGGTAGCACAGACTGGCCTAGATTTGCTGTGTAGCCGAAGACAACCTAGAATTCCTGACGCCCCTGCCTCCACCTCTCCCAGCCTTAGGATTACGGGCATGAGCCACCACATCCAGCTCTTTTGTGTGTTTTAAGTGTTCCCACCACGGAAGGTTTTAAGAGATGACATTGAAAGTCTTAGAAACGAAGACAAAAGACGCACTGCCCAAGTTCTCCACGGGTCACCAAGGGAATCTAGTTAGAACCAGGCTGCTGCCAACCTTTGCTTTTGCCTGCTAAGCACTCCCTCCCCCTTCAGCTACAGCTAACAACCACCAGACTTTGCTTTGAGGCTGGGCCAGCCCTCTGCGTGTAGCCTGGAGAGGTTGTGTGCCAAGGCAACCGTCCACCTTCCTTCCACCTTCCAAGGGGTCTGGGCTGGGAACCTCCGCTGAGACAAGCAGCCTCTCTCCCCTAGAGATTGATGCAAGGTAAGGAAACCCCCTGGAGCTGATTAATTCCAGAGGGGCATCTTCAGCCGCCAGCTGTGGGAACTGCTGCTAAAAATCTCACAGCAAATCTGGCTCCGGCCTCTTCCCAAACCTGGATGTTGGCTCTCTTCTGTTCAGTGAATACCCAGTATCAGGCCCAAGAATTTCCTTTCTGTTTAAGTTGGCTGGCCTTGATTTCTATGGCTCAGAACCAAAGCACCCTTCAGCCTTCCCTGTCTTCGCCTCTCTGAGCTGGTATAAACTCAGAGCCCAGCGCAGGGGAAGCATTCAAACAAACACTGGGAGGGTGAGGATGTGGCTGGTTGGTAGAGCACTTGCTTAACATGCGTAAAACCCTGAGCGCCATCCCCAGTATCTATATAATCAGGCGTGCTGACTGAGGCTTCTAATCCCAACAGGTAGAGGCAGGAAGATCTGAAGCTCACCCTCAAGCTACAAAGTTCAAAGCCAGTTCAAAGTTCAAACTCAAGCTACACAAGTTCAAAGCCAGCCTGGGCTATGCAAAATTCTGCCTCAAAAAAGAAGACAAGAAAAGAAAGGAAAAGAAAAGGAAACAAAATGCAGAATAAAATGGACACAGATTGACCTGATTCCCCCAAAAAGTGGGGACACAAATGGGAGGAAGCCAGTAGATGACTCTTAGACCCCCCCGTTCTGCTAAAACACAAACCAAGGGATGAACAAGACAGGAGCATGGGTCAGCACAAAGAACTTTTGTTGGCTCGTGGCAGCACTGCCCATTAGAGATAAGCTGGACTGGAGAGATGGCTCAGTGGTTAAGAGCACTGGCTGCTCTTCTAGAGCACCAGAGTTCGATTCCCACACCCACATGGTGGCAACTGTAACTACAGTTCCACGGGATCCAGCGCCCTCTTCTGGCTGCAACAGGCATTGCACACACATCGTGCACAGACAGACCCGGGTGCAGGCAATATATCCATCCACATAAAATAATAGAAAAAGGTTTTAAAAGAAATAGATCGACAGGGATTGCAATATGAAGAGATGGCTCAATGGGTAAGGAGCTTGCAGACAAACCCAACAACCTGAGTTTGAACCCTGGGCCCCACATGATGGAAGGAGAGAACTAACTCTTACAAACTGTTCTCTGGTCTCCACATGTGCATGCCGTGGCCCATAGGTGCCCACACTAAATAAGTGTAATTTTATAAACCAATAGCAGAAAGTTCTCACCTAGTAGGATAATAATCACAGATTGATGCCGCTGAGAGCATTTTCATTTTTTCTTTCTTTACTTTTTTCTTAGTTTAGTTTTTTAATTTTGTTATTTTTATTTATTATTATTATTTGTGTGTGTGTGTGTCAGTGTGTGTGTGTGTGAGAGAGAGAGAGAAAGAGTGTGAGTGTGTGTGCATGAGTTTATGCACATCATATGCATACAGGGATTCACAAAGCCCCACAAGGGCATCAGATCTCCTGGAGCTGGAGTTACAGGTGATCGTGAGCCACCGCATGGGTGCTGGGAACAGAACCCAGGTCCTCTGGAAGATCAGTGAGCACCCTTAATGCTCGAGCCATCTCTCCATCACTATTCATTTTGTTATTTTTTAAAATTATTTTAAGCATGTGGGTGTTTTGTCTATATGTATGTGTGCCCGTGGAGGTCAGAAGAGGGCTTAAGATCCCCTGAGTTGGAGATGGTTATAAGCCACCATGTAGGTGCTAGGAGTCAAACCTGGGTCCTCTGGAAGAGCAACAAGTGCCCTTAACCACTGAGCCATAACTTCAGCCCCCTCGGTTTTTGTTTTTTTTTTTTAAAGTTTTTGTTTTTATTAATGTGTGTGTGGTGGGGGGGGGTTGTAGTTCTCATGTATGTGGATATCTGATGAGGCCAGAAGAGGGCACACAGATGCCCTGAGCTGGAGTTATAGTTGTGAGCCACCTGACGTGGGTGATGAGAATTAAACTCCAGTCCTCTAGAAGAGCAGGAAGTACTTCTAATCACTGAGCCATCTCTCCAGTCCCTTCATTTATTTATTTTGAAAGGAAATTTCACTATGTATCTCAGGAAGGTGCTCTACCACTGAGCCACGCCTCCAGCCCCTCACTGGGGGATTCTAGGCAGGTGCTCTACCACTGAGCCACGCCTCCAGCCCCTCACTGGGGGATTCTAGGCAGGTGCTCTACCACTGAGCCACGCCTCCAGCCCCTCACTGGGGGATTCTAGGCAGGTGCTCTACCACTGAGCCACACCCCAGCCCCTCACTGGGGGATTCTAGGCAGGTGCTCTACCACTGAGTCCCACCTCAGCCCCTCACTGGGGGATTCTAGGCAGGTGCTCTACCACTGAGCCACACCCCAGCCCCTCACTGGGGGATTCTAGGCAGGTGCTCTACCACTGAGCCACACCCCAGCCCCTCACTGGGGGATTCTAGGCAGGTGTGTAGCAGTACACCTATGGTGACTCAGCATGGGAGATACAGAGACACTTTTTATAAGTGTAAACCCTGCCAGACCTCAGCAGAGGGAACCCGTTGTGGAAGTTTATTTTTAGTTGTTTTTAAAGTAATTGTTTTTTATGCACTGTTTGGTGAGGGGCTGCCTAAGACTTTGGTGTTTTTGTATTGTCTTCAGGGGTTGGATTTCTGTGGGGGATGTTTGATTGCTTATGATCTGCACATGCTATCAGTAGAGCACCTGAGAAGTTCTGAATCAATAAAACACCTGAGCTCAGATGTTCGGGTGCCACTGTCAATTGAGTATGGCGCTGTCCATGATGGTGGTTCCCTCTGCTGAGGTCTGGCAGAGTTTGCAGTTATGAAATATGCCTCATTGTCTTCCTTGCTGAGCCGCCCCAGCAGTAGCTAACTACTACAGGAACTGCTCACGGCAAGCGCCATACTGGACAGTGGAACCCTGAGCCTCTCATCTCAGGGGTTTTTATTGATGCCTCAGCAACTTAGGTGTTCTATTGATACCAATGCAGATCATGAGCAATCAAACATCTCCCTCATAAAGCCAACACCTACAGTGTACAAAAAAAAAAACATTTTAAACATAACTAAAAATAAACTTCTGCATAATTTCCCCCTTTCTGTATAAGACAATGAAAAAAAATTGCTTTATCTCTACAACACAATTTAACACTACACCAGCAAAACTATTTACAAGAGGAGCAATCATGAAGATTGCTAGGATTCATGGGATCAAATGAAACCAAACATTTATCAAGCTTGTCACAATGTCTTTGGACAGCAAACTCAGAGATCTGCCTGCCCCTGCCTCCGGAGTGCTGGGATTAAAGGAGCATGCCACCAGGCCTGGCAAGCTGGGTGTGGTGACATGTACCTGTTTTCCTAACACCCAGGATGCAGAAGCAGGTACTTTGAGAGTTTCAGGCTACCCTAGGCTACAGAACAAGGCCCCAGTTTCAAAAAAAGAAAAGAAAAACAGAAGAAAAAAAAAAAAAGAGGACTGGAGAAATGGCTCCAAGGTTAAGAGCAGGGACTGCTCTTGCAGAGGAACCAAGTTTAGTTTCCAGCACCCATATCTGGTGACTCACAGCTGTCTGTAATTCCAGCTCCAGGGGATCCAATGCCAAAAGCACATGCATAAACACCGGGGATGGGAGGGAGGTGGGGGGGGCAGGGAGAGGGAGGGAGGGGGAGGATTTTGAAGCCTTGCATGGCATGATGGCACAGATCTGTAATCCCAGTACTTGCAGGAATGAGGCAGGAGAGTTGAGAATTTGAAAGTTTTAAAAAAAAGCAGAGGAAAGAAAAAATTAATTTTGAAGCTAACTGACACAAAAACATTGACACAGAGTTCTCTTTTTCTCTGAGTTCCAACAGGAACATATTCTGGCAAGGTCTTTTCTCCTCATGCCTTGGTTTAAACACATTTCCTGTGGTGTTGGAGTCAGACATCTCTTCTCTTGAACCAGGGTTTTAAAAATATGTTTGAGTTCTAAATGACAGGGTAACAGTAAAGGAAAACCAGTGAGCAGCAACATGGAAACAAGCTGAACAGACGGAATTCTCTCTTGGAGTTTCAGGCTGTTCTCTAGTAGGTAAGGAAAAGTGTTTCTGCAGGAGTTCTGTGTCCCACACACATGGGGTGGGGTGCATACATGCACATACACAGGGGTGCATACATGCACACACACGGGGGCACAGGCACACACATGGAGGGGTACACAGGCACACACTTTTGGTCTCTGCCTTTTGTAGTAACACCCTATAGTCCGTTCTTCACAGAAATGATCACCTTCTGGTCTTTGTGTGACATGACATCCTACCCTGAACAATCAGGAAGCAATACCATGCATGCCAGAAGTTCTGAAAAGGGCATGGTAACAGCAGGACGGAATGTCTAGCAGACAGGAAAAAGAGGAGGTCAACAAGAAGGCTGAAACATGACCTCAGCTCCCCACACCTTCAAGGGTAAAAGTGTGGAGAAGCAGCTTCTAAGCATGGATGGTCCAAACCGGGAGGCCAGCTCATTGACACGTGTTTGTCTAGCATGCACAGGGCTCTGGGTTCCATCCCTAGCAATACACACACACACACACACACACACACACACACACACACACACATGCACTCATACATGAAAAAATTTAAAAGCTGGGTGTGGTAGCACATGCATGCAATCCTAGCACTCAGAGGCCGAGGCAAGAGGATTGTGAATTCCAGACCATCCTGGGCTACCCAGTGAGTCTGTCTCAAATTGCCAAGAATAGAGGCGAGGGAGCTAGATAAAACATTTGCCTCACGTGAGTTCAGGTCCCAGATAAACCTGTAATCCCAGCACTTGGGAGGCAGCATGTCATCCTGAGTGACTTTCCCCAGGAAGTCTTGAACAGGTCACTGGTCACACCAGATAGGGCACTGACAACAGACTAAAGAAACCATTTCATCCAAGTCTACCTTAGTGACACAATGAGTTCACTGGGGTTCCTCATGGAAGTGAGGGCGAGAGAGGGGTCCCTCATAGGAGCCTCAGCAGGGGTCTTCTTGCAGGAGCCTGGGTAAGGGGTTATTCACAGAAACATGGGTCCTCATAAGAGCCTGCGTGACTCAGGCAGCCCAGTCATGGAAGGATCACTCCAGCCCATCCCTGGGGCTCCCAGCACAAGCTGCAGAGAGCTACGCCCCTCAAGTGTCTTCTTCCCTGGAGAGTATTCACTGTTTCTGTCACCTCTGTCAGGGAAGGGTCAGAGCTGGTACCATCCCTGTGAGTCCTGTGTGTCTCCCCACTCCCCTCTACAAGGAAATGTCTCATTCTGAAGAAAGCGGCTTGGCAACACAGAGACAGGAGACTCCTGAGTTCCAGACCAGCCTGCCACATACACACATAAAATAAGCAAGAGAGCCAAGCACAGTGACACATGCCTTACTCCCAGCACTCAGGAGACAGAGGCAGAAGCAGGCAGATTTCCGTGAGCTCGAAGCCAGCTTGGTCTACATAGTGAGGTCCAGACCAGCCAGATCTACACAGTGAGATCCTGTCTCAAAAACGGGGGTGGGGCTGGGGACGGGACGGGACTCAATTTGTAGAATGCTTGCCTAGCCACACAAACTGCTGGGTTTGATCCCAGCACCGTGTAAATTGTGTGGTGTGCGTACCAGCAATCTCAGTACCTAGAAGGCAGAGGCAAGAGGATCGGAAGTTCAAGGCTTTCCTTTACTACATAGCAAATTGAGCCTCGCCTGAACTGTACAAGACTTTGTCTCAAAAATAAAAAAGAAAAGGGACATTCAAAGAAAAGAGGCGAACAAGGAAAGGAGGGAAAGGAAGGGGATGTGGAAGGAGGAAGGGAGAACCACACAGTCGAGCTTTGCGCAGAGGCGATGGCTCTATTCGTACTGAGAATGTGGCCACTAGTCGCACGTGTCTACCAGGTGTTTGAAGTGTGGCTCGTGCCATAAAAAAAGGAATTGTAATTTTATTCCATTTTAACTACAGTGTCATTGTAAGTAGTCCTTTGTAGCTAGTTATGTCTGAACTTGTTAGCATAGTTCTTAAGCCTTATTTGGGTCTTATCAATGCAAAGTCTCCAGGTACTTAAAAAATGTTAAGTCAAGGTAAGATTTAAGTAAAGTTATTTTTGTGTGTATGGATTTTTATCTCTCTCTCTCTCTCTCTCTCCCCCCCCTTTCTCTTTCTTTCAGACAGGATCTCATGTAGCTAAAACTGACCTTCAACCCTGGTCCTCCTGCCTCTACCTCCCCAGTGCTGGGATTACAGGTGCGCACCACCTCACCTGGTTTACGTTATGCCGGGGATGGAACCCAGGACCTCATGCATGCCAGGTAAGCGCTCTACCCACTGAGCCACATCTCCAGCCCCAACAAAATTCCCTTCAGTGCAAAGCTGGGTGGGGGGAGGGGGGTCGTGTGCACTGCTGGGACCGGATCTCAGGACCTCGTGCATGCCTGACCAACGTTCTAGCACTGAGCTCCATCTCCAGCCTAGTTCTTTTGATGACTATATAGAGGCATATAATTACCATCACGATTATCTCTCCGCCTGCCAGTTCCTAAGTGTCACTTTGTGGTCAGCTTGTCCCTAGACCTCCAGCTGCTGCCTACCGTTCCTTTATGTCCCATTGTCTTGCTTTTACCAGAAGGTCATAGAACCACACAGGGTGTCCTGTGGGTTCATCCGCGTAGTTCTGTAGTTCTGTGAATCCGTATTTGCTACAGTGTATCCCACTGCATAATACGGTGCTTCGCTTTGCTAATCCATTCCCCTGTTCAGACACCGCTGGGTTGCTCCCTGTTTGGGGATGATTATGAATTAACAGTAATTGCAATATTCACCTGCAGTCAATGTAATTTTTCTTCCCTTCTTTCCTTCCTCCTTCCTTCTTTTGTTCCCTCCCTCCCTTCCTTCCTCCCTCCCTCCCTCCCTCCCTTCCTTCCTTCCTTCTCGAATTTGTGACAAAGCCCAGGCAGAGCAAGTAATCTACCACTGAGCCATACCCTTGGCCCCTCAATGGGGGATTCTAGGCAGGGCTCTACCACTGAGCCACACTACCAGTCCTCTTTTTACCTTTTTAATCTTTTTGAGACAGATTTTTGCTAAGTTACTCAGATTGGCCTTGAGTTTGCTGTCCCACTCCAGCCTCCTACGTAGGTGAGTTTACAGGCCTCTGCCACCAGGCCTGGGTTCAATACAAGTTTTTGATTGGGGACAAATATCTGGAAATGTGAATTTTTTTTTTTTAATGTGCTTGTGTGTGTTATATGTGTGTGTGGCGTGTGGCCATATGTGTGAAGGTGTATGTGCCTGTGGACACATGGGGGCCAGAGAAGGAAGCTGGGGGTCCTGCTCTATCAGTCTCTACAGTACTCCCTTGAGACAGGGTCTGTCACTAAATCTGGAGTGTTCAGGGAGAATACTCTGAACATAGACTGACAGTCCTGAATCCCCAGGAATCCTCCCACCTCTGCCCTGGCAGCGCTGGGGTTGTGGGTATGAGCATGGCCACACCCACCTTTTAAAATGAGTGCTGGAGATTCAAACTCAGGTCTTCAGGCTTGCACAGAAAAAAAAAAAAAGCCAAAAACAAAAAAAAAACAACCTCTTATTTACTATCTTCAGTCTTTGACTATGGCAATGCCGCTTCTGTGCAATGCATCAGCAACATGGGAGGAGAGTTCCAGTGGCTGCCCACCTGTGGGTTGTCTCACTCCCTCTGTGAGGGGTCCTGCTTCCCTTCCTGGCTATTGGCCTCTTAGCTTAGCCCCCTGGGAAGGAAAGCTCAGAGCCTGGGTTAACGCATCCAGGCGGGTCCCAGATCAGGGGACTAAGAGTCAATGGAATGCAAAGAATTCCGGAAGAGTGTTGTCAGTGGAACATCTCTTGTGTTAATGCAAGGGTCGTGACATTTATGGGATGCAGGCAGGGGAGGGTCTTTTGGGTACCCAGGGACAGAGGTCATTGGTTAAGACAGGGATACTGGGATAAGCATATTCCGGAGAACAGGAACTTAGGTGAGCAACAGGGGCAGAGTTTTACTGTGGCTTGTGGTCTGTCAGCACAGAGGGGAGGGGCCAGGGATCCTGCCAGCTCCTCAGGCCAGGGCTGGAGGTATAAGCGCCCTCTAGACCCAACTTCGTGAGCTTTCCACGAGGGCACTACACCCACCCTCGTCACAGCTGAGCGGTGTGGGTTTTGTGGGCTTTGGAGAGCAAAGTGGAGAGAGACATGCAGTGATGCTCATCGTGGTTTTATTTCCCAATGATCTGAAGCGTCTTTAATTTTTTTTTTTTTAGATTCTATTTACTTTTTATTTTATGTATATGGATGTTTTTGCGTTTTTCTGTGCACTGTGTGCATGCAGTATCACAGGAGACCAGAAGAGGGCTACAGATCCCCTGGGACTGGAGTGACAGATGGTTCTGAGCACCCTGTGGGTGCTAAGGAATCAAACTCAGGTCCTCTGGAAGGGTAGCCGGTGTTCTTAACCACTGGGTCATCTCTCCAGCCCTTGTATCTTTTATATAATTTTTTTATTTGTAGCTATTTCTTTTGAAAAATTTAGTGTGTGTGTGTGTGTGTGTGTGTGTGTGTGTGTGTGTGTGTGTATTCATGTGCGCATGCAGGTACATACATGCTGTAGCACACATGTGGAGCTTGGAAGACAATTTTTCAGGGATCAGTTCTCTCCTACCCTGGGGAGGAAGGATTCTCTTGTTCCTGCCACTTCTTGGCTGGTCTGCAAGCTGCTGGGCAGTTTTCCTGTCTCTTCCTCCCATCTCCACAGGAATGCTGGGATTACAGACATTACCAATTAAGCTTTTTAATGTGGCCCCTAGGGATCAAACTCACGTGGCTAGGATTGCTCTTACCTGCTCAACCACCTCCCTAACTACCTTGCATGCTTGCTTGGTCCCCAAATATCTTCTTCGATGACATGACTGTTGTATCTTCTGTTGATTTTTTTTTTTTTTTTTAACGGATGATTTCTCTAGCTATTTTGCTACCTCTTGGACCCAGCCTCAAACATCTCCCTTGGCTGGGAGGATGCTCAGCGGGTAGAGTGCTTGCTTGGCAAACACAAAGCCCTGGGTTCCAGCCCCAGCACTTCACAAACTGGGCGAGGTGCTGCATACCTGTAATCCCAGCACCCAGGGGTTGGAGGCAGGTCGATCAAGAGTTAAGGGTCCTTTTTGCCTACATAGTGAGTTTGAAGCCATTCTGGAATGCGCGATATCCTGTTTCAAAGAAGTAAAATTAGATAGATAGATAGATATTATCTGCCAATACAGTTCAGTTTTCTCATGGATGGCCCTGTGGCTGGAGTTTCGTCTGCTTCTCCCGCATCCTGCTGTGAGCCCTGAGGTTTCTCTGAAGGTAAGGTGCTGGGTATTGTAGAGGCTCTTTTATTGGCAGCAGCCCTTTTTCTCTTTTCTTTTATGGAGTGCAAGCTTTGTGAGACAGCTTAAGCAGGTCCTCTAGACCTGAAGGGAGCAGGGGAAGAATTCAGCTTCCCACATTTTCATTGTTCGAGGGCCCTTTTAAAAACCGGCCCTTTTCTTGCCCTCTCTATGGTAGCTGTCAATATAGCCAATGAATTAGTTTAAGGAAAAAGGAATCGCAGACAATTAAACAGAGGTCTAGACTTGCCAAGGTCGGGGTGAGCTGGCTCTGCAAGCTCTTGATATCATTACTATACTTTCTTTCTCTTTGACAGAAGAGGAGGAAGAAGAGAAAGAAAGGAAGAAAGAAAGAAAGAAAGAAAGAAAGAAAGAAAGAAAGAAAGAAAGAAAGAAAGAAAGAAAAAGAAAGAAAGGAGGGAGGGAGAGAGAGGGGGAGGAGAGAGAGACAGTTATCTTTTGTCTCTTTCTGCTTCAACCCCTCTGTTGGTCAGAATCAGATCCTGAAACTTGTGTACCAAGCCAGACTGTCTTCCATTCTGAACTTTTGTCCATCCTCCTGCCTCTGCCTTCTGAATACTGGGATGGCTGGCATACTCCACCACGTCCAGTCGCCAGACCCTTATAGGACCCAATGGACCCCTCTGGTCCTCTTAAGTCTTGTCTGGTTCAGCTACACTGATGTAAAATATAGAAACATGTATCATATTAGCCACTTTTAAGTGTGTAGTTTAGTCTCACTGGAAATATTCACACTGGGACTAGGGAGGTGGCTCAGTGGGTAAGAGCATTTGCTGTGTACAAACACGAGGACCTGAGTTCAAATCCCCAGCACCACATCTAGGCATGACTGGACACACTCTTGTCACCCCAGTGCTGTGTAGGCTGGGGTAGGAGATCGCTGGAGCTTGCTAGCCACCAAGGCAGCTCCAGGTTCGGTGTCTCATGGGACTAAGGCAGAAAGTAATACAGCAGACACCCAATGTCCATCTCTGGCATCTTCCCAGGAATAGAGGGTGCATACCTGCACACACAGGTCTATATCATACACCCCACCCCACCCCCACACACAAAATAAAAACTTTAAGTTCACATTGTTGTGCAACCATCAGGCACAGTGGCCTGTAATTCCAGCACCAGGGAGGCTGATGCTGGGGGAGTATCATGAATTCAAGGCCAGTCTGAGCTTACAAGAGGAATTCCAGACTAGCCTGGGCTACAGGGTCTTAAGGAAAGTCAGATAAACAACAACTAAAACCATTGTGTAGCCACCAATACCATTCATCTCTAGAACATTCTAGCCTTCTAAACTGAAGTTCTGTCCCCTACTGAAACACAATTTATTCTCCTGGTCCAAGCCCTTACCCCCCACCACTCCATTCTCTGCCTCTGCGAATGTGACCCCTCTTTAGACCTCATATAAGTGGTGTACGAGCTGTACCTCAGGTACGAGCTGAGATACGGTTCAGTTGGTAGGAATGCTTGCATGCATGAAGCCCCAGGTTCAATCCCCAGCACTGCATAAACTGGGTGTGGTGTATGTTGTGGAAGTTTATTTTTAGTTATTATAAAAATATTGTTTTATGTACTCTTGGGTGACGGTCTGCCTAGGTCTTGCATTTTGTATGGTCTTCAGGTTTGGATTTCTGGTGGGGACGTTTGATTGTTTATGATCTGCACCTGAGGAGTTCGGAAAATAAAAAACACCTGAGCTCAGACGCTCCGGGTCCCGCTACCAGTATGGCACTGGCCATACTGGGTGGTTCCCTCTGCTGAGGTCTGGCAGCGCTTCCTTCCACCTATGAAAATGCCTCCATCTCTTCCTTGCTGAGCCCACACAGCAGCTTACAACAACAGGTGTACGTACAAACAATCCTAGCACTCAGAGGTAGAGACAGCAGACCAGAAGTTTAAGGTCATACACTCAACTACACTGGGTTCCAAGCCAGCCTGGGCAACATGAGACCTTGTATTCTTTCAGGTCTGGCTTATATTACTCCATATCATGTCCATCAAGATTCCTCCATGAGAGGCCTGGAGATATGGTTCAGTGGTTAAGAGCACTTGGCTGTTTTTCAGAGGACCCAAGTTCAATTCCCAGCATCCACATGGCGGCTCACAACTGTCTGTAACTCCAGTTCCAGGGGCTCTGACACCCTTACACAGACATACATGCAGGCAAAACACCAATGCACATAAAAAAATTTTAAAAAATCATTAAAAAAAAGATTCCTCCATGTTACAGCAGGTATCAGGTTTCCTTTGTTTTTTCCAGGTTGACTAATATTCTCTTAGTATGTACATCGTGTGTGGATTCTTGACTTGATTCCACATTCTAGCTGCTGTGAATGAAGCTGTCAGGAACGTGGGTACTTAACTGTTCCCTCACACCTCGTGCCCAGAAGTGGGATTCTGTGTCCTATAGTATTACTATACTGAAGATTTCATGGACGTGTCTGCAGGTACATGATGTACACATGGCTGTATGTGTGCGCACTTGCATGTGGAGACCGGAAGACAGCCTCAGGTGTCATCCTCAGGAAGGACATCCATTTCCTTTGAGACACAGTCTCTCAACTAGGCTGGACTGGCCGACAAGCTCCAGGGATCCTGTTGCCATGCCAGCGCTGGGAGTACTAGCTCCTGCCACCACACGAGCTTTTTTCTCCCTCTTGGGTTCTGGGGATCAAACTCCAGTCTTCATGCTTTAGTGCAAGCAATTTACTGACCAAGCATTTCCCCAGCCCTTTGTTGATGTGCATGCTGGCGTCTTACTATGGAGCTTGGGCTGACCTCGAACTCTTGGGAGATTTTCCTGACTCTGGTTACTGAGCAATGGGATTACAGGTGTATGCCACCAACCTGTCTTATGTTGAACTTAAACGTGTGTGTGTGTGTGTGTGTGTGTAACATTTCTGGGACCCTTTGGCTTTTCCCCATCTTTCTCTGCTTTACCTGGTCAAGCGGCTTCCTAATCAGCCTCCCACTGTGACCCTGTTTTAGTCAAACTCCACAGCACCCTGGGTGACTCCATTACAAGCACTTGGGTGTGCTTCTCGAAGCTCTTTGGAACCCACACAGACCCTCGAGGATTCAACATGGCCCTTCACTCATCGGGTTCAGATGACCTGGCAGCTCTTTCCCCTCTTCAGTGACCTTCTGTCCGTCCCTCCCAGGCACACTACTTCCCAGTGTTCAGCATGCGCAGTCCCTGGACTGGAGCTGCCCTCCTTCATTCAGGCTTCAGCCCCAGCCAGTGTGGCCAGCTCAGCCTCTGGATGATTCCCCCTCAATCAGGTTCTTCTGCCTCAGTTTCCCAAAGAGTGTGTCCCTGAGCCAGGTCTGGTGGCTCAAGCGCTGAGGCAGGAGGATGTCAGGTTCATGTCTGGCTGGGTTACAGTGTGAGACCAAAGCCAGTCTGGACAACCTGGTGAAACCTGTCTGAAAATGAAAAGTACAAAAAAGCATCTGCAGGCTGTCAAGATGGCTTTTGCCACCAAGGCCGAGGCACAGAGTCCTCTTCCCCAAGACCCACACGGTGGAAGGAGACTTGGCCTCTGAAATCCACATACATGATACATACATAAAATATAAAGATATTGTTAAGGGGTGGGGCATAGCCCAGGGACAAAGCACGTGCTTGCAGGAGGCCCTGAACTCAACTCTAGCACTGGAAAAATAAAAACGAAATTTGAGCGGGACATGGTGGGTACATTTGGAGGCAGAGGCAGGAGGATCAGGAGTTCAAACTTAGCTACATAGCAAGTCTGAGGGCCAACCTAGGCCACAAGAGACAAAAACAAACCGGACACACCAAGCCAAACCCCCTGCCTCTCAAACATGCGTATCTCTGTTTGTACCCTTTATACCATGGTGATTGGTTTTCCTGTTTGGGTACAGAACGGGAACTAGGTAGGCAGGGAAGTTTCCCATCATAAGCAGGTCAAATCCCACTTGTAGCCCTCCCCCCCCACCAGACACTATGTCCCGAACCTTACACATGCACCCTGTCAGCACACACCCGGCATGGCTGTGAGCATTACGGTGGTTACTATGGGTTTTAAATTTATATTTGTAGCTCCCATTAGTCATGAAGCTCACTGAGGGCAGGACTCAAGTCTCTATTCCCATAATCATTGTTTTTAAAAATTCTTTTTTGGGTGTATGTATGAATACATTTCTGTGGATGTTGTGTTTGTGTGTGTGTGCACGCGCACATGCGGGCACAAGTGTGTCTTTTCTACCTAGTTTTTTTTTTTTTAATCAGTTCGGTGTTTTGTTTTTGTTTTTGTTTTTGTTTTGAGACAATGTTTCCACTATGAATGTGGAGCTCACTGATTGGCTAGGCAAGCTGGCCAATGAGCTTCAGGGATCTGTTGCCTCGACATTAAAGGGGCGGGATTCTGACAAGCTCTCACTGGGTTTTGCAGTCGGTGGTGGGGACCTGAACTCCAGATGAATGCATCAGGCTCTTTACCAACTGAGCCAAGCCCTTCATAGTTATTGTTAAATGTGACAAAATGTGTGTGCGTGCGCAAAAGCAAGCAACCAAGCAGCAAGCTGGCAAGTATGGTGGCTCTTGCCTGTAATCCCAGCATCTGGGAAGTAGAGGCAGGAGAATCGGGAATTCAAGGCCAACCTTGGCTAAACAGCAAGTTCAAGGCTACAGGAGACCCTGTCTCAACACACAGGAGGGCTGGATTTGTTAGCACACAGTAGCACACTCGGGAGGCTGGAACAGGAAGATCAGGAATTTGAGACCAGCCTGATCTAGGTAGCCAGTACCAGGGAAACAACAACAACACAAGGGCCAGCAAGATGGCTCAGTAGGCTCAGTGGGTAAAGGTGCTTGTCACTAAGCTTGACGACCTGAATCTCATTCTCAGAACCCACAGGGTAGGAGAGTATCGACTCCTGAAAGCTGTCCTCTTTGACCTACACACACACACACACACACGCACACACGCGGAATGGTGGCGAGCCACAAGTACATGTATGAATGAACAAAATGCCATCTGGGTGCGTCATTACAAACACAAAGCAAAACACAGAAAGAGCCGCCGTGCAGAAGCGATCAGCAAAAACAGAAAGCATCGCAAGCATCATCGGACGACTTGAGCCGCAGCCCCAGTAGGACACCCCTAAAAAGGCGGTGAGCCCAGCACCGCCGCACGCACTTCGGGGCGGCAGTGGGGTACGGGGTGGGGAGGGGGGTGTTCTGTGCCTCTCGGCACCCGCCCGCCCCGAGGTGGAAGCTGCGCGCGCAGCGCGAGGGGGTCCTGCGGCGCCCCGGCTCCGCTCCCTCCGCGTCGCGATCCAGCCCGGGTTTCCGCACGCGCCGCCCCGCCCCGCCCCGCGCCGCCTTGGCCGCCGCCGGAGCCGCTCGGAGCTGCGCGAACATGGCCGAAGTCGGCGAGGACAGCGGCGCCCGCGCCCTGCTGGCGCTGCGCTCGGCTCCCTGCAGCCCCGTGCTGTGCGCCGCGGCCGCCGCGGCCGCCTTCCCGGCCACCGCGTCCCCGCCGCCGCCGGCGCAGCCGCCGCCCGCGCCGCCCGCGCTGCCCGCCGTGCCCGGCCCCGGCCCGGTGCCCTCCGCCGCCGCCACTGCCACCACCGCCGCGCCCGCCCTGGTGGCCGCGGCCGCCGCCTCCGTGCGCCAGAGCCCCGGGCCGGCCCTGGCGCGCCTGGAGGGCCGGGAGTTCGAGTTCTTGATGCGACAGCCCAGCGTCACCATCGGCCGCAACTCGTCGCAGGGCTCGGTGGACCTGAGCATGGGCCTGTCGAGCTTCATCTCCCGGCGCCACCTGCAGCTCAGCTTCCAGGAGCCTCACTTCTATCTGCGCTGCCTCGGCAAGAACGGCGTCTTCGTGGACGGGGCCTTCCAGAGGCGTGGAGCGCCCGCCCTGCAGCTACCCCAACAGTGAGTACGGCGCCAACCCCGGGTCACCCCTCTCCGGACCTGGCCTTAACCCCCTGGTCACCTTCTGATCGCGACAGTGCCTGGCCTGGCCGCTTTTCGTCCCCTGATCTCGACCCTGCCCAGCCTGAACACCCCCGGTCACCCCCGGAACTCGACTCCTCCGAGCCTGGCCCCTGGGTCGTCCCTTCCACTCCATCTCGTTCCTGCCGGGTCCTGGCCCCTGGTCACTCCCTCTTCTGTCTCGACCCTGCCAGGCCCCAGTCACTGGTCACCCTCCAATCTCGACTCTACCGGCTCTGATTCCCTAGGTATCTACCAGTTTAATCCCACCTAGCTCTGACCGCCCCCCCTCCTTGGTCACACTGATCTCGAACCCACCTAGCTCTGACCCCCTGGCTACCTCGATTCTCCACCCACCTAAGCCTGACCCCTGGGTTACCGGTCATCTCGACCTCCACCTGGCTCTGACTCGGTGTTTACCCTGGTCTTGATCACAACCTAACACCTCACTGGGCTTTGATCCCTGGGTGGGCCCTGACTGACTGGACCCAGACCCCACTCAGCTGAAACCCCCGGTTACTCCAACCCTGGACAAGCCTGGACACTGAGGGCCACTCTAACCCCCTTCCTCTGAATCAACCAACCTCTCTCTCTCTCTCTCTCCCTCTCTCTCTCCCTCTCTCCTACTTTATCTGGCCTCCTCATGATGACCCTGGTCGTCCATCATCTGGAGACATCCCTTACTTTCTGAACCCAGGTTACCCAAGACCCCACCTGGCCTCAATACCTGGGGTCACTCTTGACCTCTGTCTTACCTGCCAGAAACAGTTACCCCTGAGTTTACCTAACTTGAAAGCCCTGTGGTCGCCTCTAACCCTTATCCCACCCTGCCTAAACCTCCACAGGTCGTCTGTGACCCCCTGATGGCTTGGGACCATCAGCTTACTCGGAGCTCCACCTTTACCAGTCTAGTCTCTGACTGGTAAAGTCAGAGTCACCCCAGACCCCCTCAGTCACCGGCACTCCCCCTGCTCCAGGGTCATTCCCTGACCCTTACCTTTCCCAGCCTAAACCCTGGCAGCACGAGATCCCACCCATCACCCTCAACCCTGTTTCCTTTTAGTCAGAACCCCGGGGCCACTTTGACCCTTGCTGGTCTCAACAGTCCCAGCTACAGTCCTGTTCCTGACTCCCATAGGTCAGGAGGACCCTAATGTCCGCTTCCTTGGCCCTGGACCTGGAAGGACCGAGCTGCCCCACCCCTGCCCGAGAGGGAGCTGCCTTTGGGGTTGGGGGGCAGTCCATGCCAGAGTCCAGGCATGTCTGGAGGCAGAGGCTTAAAAGGTAGTAGCAGGCAGGAAGTGCTGTGCCTCAGTTTACCCCCAGGACATGGTGGGAAGCCCAGGTCCCTAGCTTGTCCAGCTCCCAGGACACCACCCTGTGGCATTTCAATACCATGCCTACCTTACCCTCTTCCAGGCTCCTCATTATTCCCAGTCTCCTGTCACCCTAGGGGTCCAGGGTGACAGGAGAGCTTATGTACTGAGAGAAAGCCATGTTAATTACTTCCTTCCCAGTACTTTCTTTTTCTATTCAGTAATTGCTTCTAACTCTCACTAGTGTTCCTTTAACAAGGTTCACAGTCAGGTGTGAGCATCTGTCTGGTTACTGGCATTTACAGGTACCCTGAGTGTGGAGTTTTTGCTGGGGTTATTCCCAGGTCTGGAGTGCTTTGCTGTGTATGCTTGCCTTTCCAGGGTCTAGACATGTTATAGATTCTTTGCTAAATAACTTTGAACCCCAACAGTGACTCATCCTATTAGGGTGTAAGAGGGAATTCGACCTTGATTTCCTAAACCTGAAAGCCATGTCCTTGTTAAGCATACCAGAGTGTGTAGGTAGGACGCTTCCCTAGCTCGAACAATTCAATGGGTTCTGTCCCATAAAGCCAGATTCCCTGGAGGGACCATCGGTCAGTCAGTGGGTCGTTTGTTAAATGCATTCCTGGCCCAGAAATTGACAGGTGACTGTGCTCTCCACCTCCCCAGGGCTCCTTCCTGTAACTCAGGTTCCGGACACACCTCAATACACAGTTCTCTCCTTAGGGTTCTTGTCCCAACCACCCCTGCCAGAATCTAGCTTACCGTAATGTTGGGGGTGGGGAGTACACATGGAAGAGGACGCTGCGTGTCCTGCTCTACCACTCGCCACCTTTGAGACCCTGAGAGTCTCAAACTGCACCTGGAGCTAGGCTGGCAGCCAGCAAGCCCCAGGGATCCTCCTGTCTCCACCCTCGCAGCTCACAGCACTGGGGTTGCAGCAGCAGGAAACCACCACACCTGGCTCTTCACAAGCTGGGTGCTGGGGATTCAAACTCACGTCCTCATGCTATGCAGCAAGGACTCTTTCTTGCTCACCCATCTACCTCCCCAGCCCCACTCACTGCCTTTTACATAAAAGGCTTTCTTCCACAGGGATTGTCTCCCCACCGTGGGCAAGGTTTTCAACCCACAGGGTCCTCCTGCTCATCTATCTACCCAATAAACCAAAACTGGTATTTTTGAAATGATGTTGGTGTGCGCAGTGCCTGCAAATCTGTCTCTTAAGGAGCCGGCGCGTGTTGTGAGTGCGTGCCTGAGCACGGTGGCTTAGCTGGCAGGGTTGTGATTTACCGCTGAGCCCTGCAGCCGTTCAGAAGGATGCAGGGTTTCCCGTGCTGTGTGTGTGTGCCTGTGTGCGTGCACGCGCGTGCGCCTCCCCCGAGTGTATGTTCATGCGTGGAAGCCAGGAGTCAACTTGGTATGTCTTCTCTTTCAATCACTCTTCACCTTCTTTTGGGGGACAGGATGTTTCACTCTGTCTAGATGTCTAGGTAAATCTCAGGGGTGTCCCTCTTCCCTGCCCCGTAGCGCTGGGATTATGATTCCCTCGCTAGCGCGTCTAGCTTTTTTACATGACTTCTAAGAATCGGACGAACACAAGTCATATGCTTGCGTAGCCAGCGCCAACCGAGCCGCCATCTCCCCAGGCCAGTTGTGCGTATTCGACTTGAGGTGTGTTTCTGAGCGCGATCCACGCCACCAGGGTCATACATAACCAGTGTGCGTAAGGAAAATCAGCAAGGGGACATCATGTCTGTCCTGCTGCAGAAAAGCCTGTTAGCAAGCCAGCTGAGCTATTCTGGAGGTCTTCTGTTGTTTTTGACTGTAGGGAGCGCCAAAAGAAACAGTCTCATGTATAGGACAGGATGTTGTCAAGTTCTGGTTTACATGGCGCTTAAGCACATTGACATTGAAAATAACCTAGACACTCCAGAGAGTTCAGAATAAGGTAGTTGTAGGTAACGCGTGTGTGTGCGCGTGCGTGTGTGTGTGTGTGTGTGAGAGAGAGAGAGCATGAATTCATGTTGGGGTCAGAGAGTGTCTTCTGGTATCAACCTTTATCATTCCCCACCCTATTTTTTGAGGCAGGGTCTCTTACTGAACTTGGAGCCTGTGGTTTGGCTAGAGTGGCTAGCCAGCGAGCCCTGGAAACCTCCTGTCACACCTCTGCAGCGCTGGGGTTGCTGGAGGGTGACCTGGCACTCAGAGTCTGCTTGGGTGCTAGAGGTCTGAAGTAAGATTGCTGGCTGGCACTTTACCACCAGAGCCCTCTCTCGTGGTAAAATTCACTGGTGATTTGGAAACAATGGCAGTGTTTACTGTGTCTGTCTCTTGCTTCCTTAGCCTGTATATTTGAGGTTATAAGGCCAGGCGTGGGGGTGCCTACCATAGCTGCAAATTCTTAGCCATGCCCGCCTTCAGCGAGCTCCAGTAGACCAGGCTTGGCAGGTTTGTCCCTTGTGGACGCCCACACTGATTCTCAGAGCAGCCCCGTCCTCAGGATAGGTGACAGTGACAGCCATATGGGTGACATTTGCACACACCACACATTCTCCTAGGCGTCTCCCACACAGGAGGGAAACCAGAACTCAGCCCTGTTTGTTACTAGAAGTATATCTTTTCAAACCTTCAGTTCTTTGAATTATTGGTGTCAGGGGGAAATGTCTCCTGACATAGCTGGTCTTGATGTGTTTGATCCTTGGGCAGAGAACCACCCAGAGCTGCCAGGCATGGGGGCAGAGGGAGTGTGCCCCTGTGGTACTGGGGATCAAACGTAGGGCTTTGAACATGCCAAGTAAGCACTTTACCACTGAGCCACACCCCAGCCCCTCACTGGGGCATTCTAGGCAGGTGCTCTACCACTGAGCCATACCCCTAGCTCTCTTTTCATATTTTATTTTGAGACAAGTTCTTACTAAGTTGTCCAGGCTTGCCTAGAACTTTCGATTTCCTGACTCTGTCTACAGAGTCTCTGAGATGACAGGCTTTCATCACCAAGTGATATTTGTGTCTCGGGTGTGATTCAGTCCCTTCTTGGGTGGGCTTAGGCACATGTGCCATGAGTGTGTGTGTGTGTGTTGGTGATGGTGTCTATGTTTCTTTTTACCATTTACTTTGGAATTGATTGTTGAATGAAAGATGCGGTTACCTGTTCTAGCTCTTCTCGCTCCGCTGCTGCGGCAAATGCTTGCTCGGAGTCCCCTGGTTAGGCTCAGTAAAGGATCAGGCTTGATCCCCAGTACTGAAGAAACAAAGTAAAAATAAAACCACTAGAGTACTGGGCTTCCATATATCTTCCCCTCACCCAGCTCTCCTCCTGCCCCTAGTTACGTTTCTAGAAGTGAATTATAGGTGTCGTGTTGCCCTGTGAAAGATAAGGACCCTTTAGGTTAAAAGAAGAAAAAGCCACCACTGTGGGCTTATCTTGCCGAAAGAAGGACAGTAAGTTCTGTCGGCAGCACCCCACTGCTCAGAACCCCAGTGCTCTGCTTTCTCACCCTGGTTTCACTAGTAACAAAGTCCAAATAAGGTCCAGACAAGGGACAGCCCGTCTGTCTGTCTGTCTCTTGTGTGCCTATGTGTGGGAGTATGTTTTGAGAGTAGGTGCGGGGGACAGAGATCAACTGTGGGTGTCATTTCCTCAGGAGTATGTTGTTGTGAAATAGGGTCCCTCCCAGAACCTGGAGCTCACCAATTAGGCTGACTGGCTGGCTGGCGGGCCCCAGGGATCTATCTTCCTCTCTCTACCTCGCTAGCACTGAGATTACAAATGTACCTTGATTTTTTTTTTCCCCCCAAGTTTTCCGGACCGAACTCAGGTCTCCCCACCGAGCTACCTCCCCAGCCCTGAAGGATGTGCATCTTCTGCCTCTTAATCCGTAGGCTCCTGGGTCTCACTTTCTCGAATGCTGAGCGATGCCTTGAAGGACCGGGGTCGTTTGTCCCCAGCAGGTCCCACAGCTCCTCTTAAGATCGAATTGTAGTGACATGATCAGACCTTATCGTATCTGCAAATGGGTGTTGGGCCCAGAGATTGGATCAAATTCCAGTGTGATTTTTATCTTTTCTTTTTGATCAGAACCACCTACTGCTGGTGTTTTGGTATGGCTATCAGGAGGCAAAACTGTCTTTATCAGATGAAGGGGGTGGGTAGGTCCAAACACAGCCTCCCGTGTCCTTCCTCAGGAGCTATCCGTGTTGCTTTTAGAGGCAGTCTCTCACTGAACCCGGAGTTCACCAAGGAGGCTAGGCCGGCTGGCCAAGGAGCCCCAGGGACCATTCTCCACTAGTGCTGGGAGTCTTGCTTTTAGACATGGGTTCTGGGGCTCAGACACAGGTCCTTAGGCTTGTTTGGCTTTAGTGACCGATACCACCCTCCACCCCCCCATTTTGGCTAGCCCCGAACTCTCCATGTGACTCAGGCTGGCCTCTCCCTCCCGATCCTCCTGCCTCCACCTCCCAAGTGCTGGGGTGACAGGCATGTGCCGCTGTCAGCATCAGGTAGTCTGAGGGACTGCAGGGCTTTGCCTCAGGGGGCAGGGTGGATGGTGGATGTTACAGATCACAGCAATTGGACCTGCGTCCTGATAAAATATAGCCAGTTGTAATTGCCACTTTGCTACTGGAGGCGTTGCTTCCGATCTAACGAAAAGATACAGATACATGATAGTTCTTTGCTGTCTCCAGCTGGTCAGTCGACAGTAGCCAATCAGTTGTTAGTCATTGAGCAACTAGTTAGCAGCTGAACGTTATGTTGCAATCCATTTGAACATGCCTGACTTCATGAAAACAGACAGTTCCTTTGACTTCTTCCCGTTGCCCGGCATCCCCAGGGCTAAGCACAACATTTCTCCTCTCCCAGAGTCCTCCACCCCGGTCCTCAGGAAGCTGTTGGGTGAGGGCAGGTTGGTCAGGAGTGGGGGTCCATGCACACCTTCATCTTGCTCATTGGGTATAGGAGAGGGTATCAGGTCAGCCTCTTTCCAGGGGTCAAAGCTGGAAGATGTGGGAACTGGGGTTTTGCTTATCGAGAATCTGAGGCAGCACAGAAGGAGGGAGGGTCAGTCTTTTGTAGCGTAGAGGGCAGGGGAAGCCGCCCTGGCGAGGAGATAGTCACACTTGGTCCTAGGGCCTCGGAATGGGGAAGATCCAAGTGAAAAACCTGAGGGCAGGTGTGGGGTGGGGTGGTTGTTGGGTTACGCAGAGGAAGGCTGGAGTGGAGCATGCTGGGAGGTGGGGAGGGAAAGCTGTTGGCTGGGTGATTCCGGAGCCAGGACTGAAATGCAGCCCCCTCTAAGGAAACAGCCCCCTCCCGTTTGTTCAGAGGCACCTGCCGCTGTGTGTCAGGCACATCAGTTCTGCTGTACTGTGGTCTGGTTACAAAGTTACTTTCAAAAGGTCTCTGGGGGCCAGGGCTGTAACTCAGTCAGTAGAGCCTTTGCCTGGCGTGCACAGAGCGGTGTGTTCCCTCCCCAGACCTCATAAACTGGGTGTGATGGTGCACACCTGTAATCCCAGCATCTCGTGGGCGGAGGCAGAGGATCAGCGTTCACAGCCAGCCTTGGCTACATGTTGAGTTTAAGGCCAGCCAAGGCCACAGGAGACCTTGTCTCCAAAAAAAACCAAAACAAAGTTTTAAGGGATGTAGCACCATTCTGTGCTTAAAAAAATGTGATCCATTCAGGTCCCACCGAGGGCTCGGGGTCTCTCTCGGAAGGAACAGATTTTTACAGATTGATTCTGCTTTGTTGAGACGGGAGCTCATGGGGCCCAGGCTGGCCTCCCAGTTTCCTCTGTTGCTAAGGGTGACTTTGGACTGACCCTGCCCACTGCTGGGATGGCAGATGTGCGCCACCACAGTCAGCGCTTCCCATCTATCTGTAAATGCGTGTGGTAACTATGTAATACATGTTTGAGGCTCAGTCCCTAGGAAGGGTGTTGTAGGTCATGCACCGCATCTTAACCGAGTTTGTACTGAGTGCGTGGAAGCGGTTTCAAGCTGGTATAAACAGTATAGAGATATAGCGGGGGTGGGGTGGGTGGAGGGTGTCTTATTTGATGGCTAGGAGCTGGGCTTTGGAGCCGGAGTGATTTACTGTTTGCTGTTTTTGCATCTCGTGAATGTCAAGGGGTAAACTTGCTAAATTAATGACAACTCAGATTGCAGCCATGTCTCATTTCCATAATTACCCTACATTTAAAGCATTTCATATTAAAATGAGAGGATTATAGGAAAAAAATGCCTTTACTTTGAGTTCCTGGAAATGCGTGTGGCCCCTCCCCCCCCAGGTTTACAACTGGTTTGGAGATTCTGTAGATGTTTTTCAAAGTCGTTTCTCCCAGGTTTCTAAGCTTTCTCGTAAATGTTGCCAGTTAATGGGGGGTGGGGGAGGGGATGACGCAGGAACAGGGAGCTGGCGACAGAGTATAATCCCAGCACTGGAGAGGTGGGGGTGGGAGGGACAGAAGTTCTAGGACACCCCTGGCTGCTGACACAAGCTACACAGTCCTCTCCAGAAACTAAAAAACCAAGCAAACTCAAAACCAGTATTCGGCCTGGCAGTTCCCTTGTCGTTTGGACAGGTGGAGGAGGATGATCTCCGGTTGTGGGCCAGCCTGGGCTTCATAGAAAAGTCTATCTCAATAAAGCCCCCAGTTTATTATGGTTATGTTCTCATTTTGGATCTTTTGGTTTTTCTTAATTTTACTTTTTATTATGGTAGTGTGTGTGTGTGTGCGTGTGTGTGTGCGTACGCGCGTGCAGGCATGCATGCCACAGCAAGTGTGCGCGGAGGGCGGAGGACAGTTTCCAGGCCTCGTTTTTCTCCTTCCACTGTGGGTCCTGGCAGTAGAACTCAGGTCAAGAGGCTCGCAGGGCAGGATTTTTTTTTCCCCTGGTAGAGCCGTCTCACCAACCCAGTTATCTCAGTTTATTGTCAGCCTCTCGAGTGTCTAACGTAGCAGCCAGCTAGACTCACAGCTGCTCCTCCTCTCAGCCGGCTGTGTTGTGTTATTTTGGCTGAAGGACGTGAGGAAGATATGGCCACACAGCACTGAGCTGGGTACCAGAGCATGGCGTGGTTTGCCAGATAGTTGTGCCCGCCGGATAGTCCTGTCCGCAGGATAGTCGTGCCCGTCCGGCTTTTGTCTCTCACCAGGACCTGACAAGTAGCTTCTTTCTAGTTTGTAGTGATACAGAATCTGAGTCACATTGGCGGGGCCGATGTTCAGTGCTTGCTCTGTGTGCAAACCCTATGGGAATCACCCCCTCACGAGCACGTGTGATTTTCCAACACCACACATTGTCCGTGAGGGAGACGTTGACCAAGTAAAACAGACCATGTCATCTCAGTACATCATACTAAATAAAGAAAAGGCTATTTTGCCCTTAGGTTCCTTGCATAAATTTGATCTCCATGAGGCCAATAAGTCATGATTTTTATTTTAAATGTAGATCTTAATAGGAGCAAGCTCTTTGATACAGCATAGTTTTTGTTGCTGTTCTAAGACAGGGTCTCATGTTGCCTGAGCTGGCCTCAAGCTCACTATGTAGTTGAACTTGACCTAGGGGAGGACTGAGGGTGTGGCTCGGTAGTGGAGCACTTGCCTAGAATCCCCCAGTGAGGGACTGGGGGCGTGGCTCCGTGGTAGAGTTATGTGCCTGTCATGTAGAAGATGCTGGATTTAGTCTAGCACTGAAATTATCTTTTTAAGAAAATACAGGACTTGTGGCTAGTTGAAGCTGTGTACAGCCTTCTCTGTTGGGGCTGTGTGACCCTGCATGCTGGCTGTGGTGGACACTGGAGTTGTCTCCAGGTCCTGGGCAGCAAGCAAACCAAAGCTCTGTCAGAAGTGCCACCCTATGCTGTGTGACAGCTACGAGCCTCCTCGTGTCACCAGGAGGCCCCGGCTTGAAGGCAGAGATGGAGAGTGACTTGTGAAGCTGCCTCCCAGCCGCCTTGGCTCAAGGTTGTGGGCAGAGGTGAGGGGCTCCTCCTTCTGTCCCTGAGAAGCACAGATCCAATCTGCCTCCCAGGTAGGTCCCTGCTCTGGGAATGCAGAGTGACTCATAGAAGCTGGAAGAAAACATCCTTCCCCCAGGAATACCCAGGAATATCCAGCCTCCTCTGGTTTCAGCCACATCAGCCAAGAAATGCTGGCTCCCTGGTTTGGTCCCAGCACATGGAAGACTGCTCAGTGTTCAGCCTCCCTTCCCCCCCCCCCCCCCCCCGCCCGGTATTTTCCCTATAAATCACAGCATGGACACGTTTCCCCCAGTTCAGTTATCCTTAGATTGGCTAGCCAGGGATGCTGTGGAGAATCTAGAACTTTCTAGCTGCACTGAGCTTCATTAAGGCACTGTTTGTTTGTTTGTTTTTGTTTTTGTTTGTTTATTTTTTCTGTTCAGAAAATGTATTTTTCATTTACACTCAAGCAGCTTGGGTGCTGGCTGCTCCCCGGTGTCCTTGATGCAGCTCCAGGGCTGCAGGTCTCTAGGCTGCTGAGCATGGCCACTGCCTCAGTTTATCCATGTCACCGCAGAGGTTTTTCTTCCTGAGGACTCTTCTGTCTCCCTCTCCCATCTCCCCATAAGAGCTCTGGGAGTGCAGATGCTCTTTTTTTTGGGGGGGGGGGTCTGGGGATTTGAACTCAGATCCTCACACTCATGTGGCAGTGACTTTACCTGTGGAGCGGTCTCTCTTTTAAACAATGATATCATTGTTCATCCTGGGCATCCTAATTCCATTTGAGTCCCACTCCTCAGCATCCCTTCCCTATCTTTGCAGGTGGTAAGAGTCTTTGACAGGTAGGTGTGGCTTTTGAGTGTCTGCCTGTCCCTATCAGCCTTCCATACCCGCTGCATTTGCCTAATGTGCTGTTGCTGTTTGTGTGCTTGCTTTTTAGGAAGGTTCTTTCTGTGTAGACCAGGCTGGCCTTGAACTCACGATCCTCCTTTATCAGTCTTCCAAGTGCTGGCTTATAGGTGTGTACTCTGGTGCCCAGATTTCTGCCAAGCTTTTAGCTCACGAGCCCTGCCGTGGCAGGTAAGTAGGTGTTGGGATGAGTATTGGCAGTTGCCAATCTGGAGATTGCACCAGCCCCAGCCTGCCCTGTGCAATTCAGTGGAATCTGCGTGGCTGCTGGCTGACAGAAGAAAGAGAGTGGCCAGAAGCAGCCAATCTCACTTCCACCCGTGACTGTGAGCAGAGCTCAGTCCCTGGCCTCTCCAGGGAAGGGCAGCATGCCCAGACAGAAAGAGACAGCAGCTCACAGACTGAACAACTGGCCAGTCTATCTGAGATCAGGGTGGCCAGCTGCAGTCTGTGGGCCAGAGCCTGCCAGCTGCCTATGTTTGTAAATAAAGTTTTAAAGACAGGTGTGCTAGCACGTGCCTGTAATCCCAGTACTTGGAAAGTCGAGGCAGGAGGATTGTGAATTTGAGGCTAGCCTGGGGCTACAAAGTGAGCCCCCGCTTAAAACAGACAGTTTTAACAGTACACACTGCCTGTGGGTTTCTGAACCTGCCGAGGTTGCTTCGCTGAGAGGGCCCTGTGGCCTTGGAGACACAGCTGTTTAGGCTCTGCTTCTGGCTCCGCCCCTAACTGCTCCTGACTCCGCCCCTATCACCAAATCATTTCCTTTAAGGCCAGGACATTTTTACCATGACTCAAAACCCCGGACCAGCTTTCTTTATACTCTGCCCCCAATTTTCTTGTCACACTTACAACCAGATGTCTGATGTGTTTGGGGATACAAATGGATTCCACCCCCCCTCCCGTTTCCTTTCTTCCTTTTTTAATTAAGAACATACTTTTCTTATTGTTATATTTAGTTAGTGCGTGTCCGCCGAGGAGCGCGTATGTGGAGGTCAGAGGACAGCTCTCAGGAGTCAGTTGTCTCCTTCCACCCTTGTGGGTCCAGGGATTGAACTCTGGTCATCGGGAAGGAGCAGTGCCTGGCCCCCCTCTCTCTGAGCCATAGTGTTTACACATTGTCATTGTTTTATAGGTGATTCATGTTCATGTGTAGAGAAGGTAGGTGTGCGTGTGCGTGTGTTTCTTTGGTATGTTATAATACTAGTTTATTTTGAGCTTGAAAACATTGGGGCTTACAAAGACAGTTGTGGGGTGAGTTCCGATCACTCCCTTGAGTCATCTGCCAGGATTTCTCCACGTGGGGCTTCTGCCTTGTATCCTCAAACACTTCCTGTGTGTGCGGCGAGGCATTCTGTATCCGGTGCCTCTCTTCCTTTAATATTGCAACATACATTTTCTGTGAGTAAGAATATTTCACATAAGTTCAAGAAATTTAGTGTCAGTGGGAAACTGTGACCCAGTGGTCCGTATAGCAGTCTTTTAAGCCTTCTTATTAGAAAGTATCAACTATACATAAAAATGGGTGTTGTTATGACATCTTCATACATGCATATGATGTATTTTGGTCACATTGACCCTCCATTCCCCTCTCCCCCGCCCTTCCATTTCTCTGGGTCCCCCTTCCTCTTCCCAGCTGGTCTGCCTTCTGCTTTTGTGCCTTTGTTTTTTATTTGTAGCAACCCAGTGAGTTTCATTAGTGTTTTCCATGGGTGAGCATGGGTGAGGAGCTGTTTACAAGGGCGCGGGCACCTTGCCAATGGCTACACTACTGAAGAAAACGTGCCTCCCCCCCATCCCCCACCACCCAGGCAACCAAAAACTGTATCAGTCTGAGGGAGGAGTGGGGCCTGCTGAGCCCATCCCCCACTATATTCTAGTTTTGTCAGCTGCCCCAATAACATTTTTTAGAGTGTTCTGACCCTAGCATTGGACCTAGCTGGCAATTGTGTGTGTGTGTGAATTTATTCATTGTCACGGCCTTCAGTCCCTGTAACCACAAACAGATTCTCAGTCCGTATTGACCATGACATTTTAAAAAAGAAAACAGGCCAGGTATTTTATAGGACTGCCCCCTCAGTTTCAGTTTTTTTTTTTCTGAGTTGGTAAAAGTGCTGATTAGAATCGGTCTAAGCATCCTTGCCTGGGAAGGCAGGGGCCACACACCTTCTCAGGATGTGGCCGATAACTCTGAAGTCCAACTCTGGCTTCAGGAATGTTCTCCCTTCCTACTGCACTGTTACTGTGTCTTCTTCTGTAGTTAATGAGTGATGTTTGGGCATTAGCCAAGTGTAGGATATTTTGTATCTATCTTGGTCACGTTTACATGCTCCTAGTAACAGTTTTACAGCTCCCTGCATGTGTTTCCTAGTCTTTATCTGCAAACGATGATATTTTGTCTCTTTCTTCCACTGTTTCTTTTGGTTGTTCTGGTTGAATGGACAGGACCTCCAGAATCCCTTTGGGTAAATTGCCTGGGATAAGGGACTCCTTTCTTGCAGCCCGCCGGAAAAGGAATGCCTGAGGTATTCCACAGCAATTGTAGATTTCATGGCTCCTGCTTCCTGTTGGAGAGAAGGCTCGGTGGATAAAGGCACTTCCTGCACCCACCTCACACCTGGGTTCAGAGCCCCAGAATCCACATAGAAAAGCTGGAGGCAGTAGTGGGCCTGTAATCCCCGCACACTTCAGGGAATGGGAAGCAGAGACGAGTCTCCAGAAACTCCTGGGCCAGCGTGGCTCCCACAGTACTGAAGAGGCCCCACCTCAAAACTGGGTAGAAGGGAAAGTTGCCCTCAGACCTCGCAATCAAAGGCACGTACCCACAATTAACACCCCACCCCCAAACACACACACAATTTTTTAATTAATTAATTGTTTAAAAAGGACAGCCTAAACTGGGCGTGGTGGCAAATGTAGGTAATATAATCCCAGCACTTGGAATGTGAAAGCAGGAGGATCGCTCAAGATTACCCTTAGCTATGGAGGGAGTTGAGGCTAGCCTGGGCTACATGAGGCCATGTCTTCCAAAAAAAAAAAAGAAAAGAAAGAATAGAGAAAAGAAAAAGCCAAACAAACTAACAAAAAAGCTTGCTTCCTAGTCAGTTACAATGTAACATGTCTGATGTCCCAGCAACTCACAAAGCCAAGGCAGGAGGATTGCTTGAGCCCAAGGGTTCAAGGCCAGCCAGGACTGTGTATCAAGACCCTGTCTGGGTAATAAGTAGCTAATAAGGATTTCCTTCCTTCAGGAAGCCCTTGCTTAGGTCCCATGGCACCCACCAAGCCTGGTGATGTCTTGTAGTTACATGTATCTGATGCACGTTTAAGCTTTGGCACGGTTAAAGGACCACGGTTTTCTTGTCCACCGTGGTAGCCCGAGTATATGCTTGTGTGACTGCACACAGCCAGTTAGCACTTTACAAATCCTTGTTGGCGGGGTAGTGAACAAACAGGTAGAGGAGAACTGAATGCAGAAGCCATCTGGGAAGTGGTTTGAGGTTAATTCACTTAGCTTCCTTCCTTCCTTTTTTCCTTCCTTCCATCCTTTTCTTTTGCGACAGGGTCTTACATATGCCAGGTTGGCCTTGAACTATGTAGCTGAAGATGACCTTGAACTTGTGATCTCCTGTCTCCAATGCTGAAGTGCTGGGACTACACCAGTATGTTCTCTGCCCAGTGAGTGAGGTTCTAGGGATGGAACCCAGAGCCTCACACATACTACGCAGACCCCCTACCAACTGAACCATATCTCCAGCCCACAGATCTTTTAATTTTTTTTCTTCTATTCTGTTTCTTTCCCTCCCTCCCTTCCTTTTTTTCTTTCTCTCTCTCTCTTTCTTTCTTTTTTTTTTTTTCTTTCCTGAGACAAGGTTTTCATATACAGCCCAGGCTGGCCTTGACCTATGCCTCTTGAATACTGAGATTATGGGCATGTACCACCACCAAGCTTGGCTTTAACCTGGATCTTTTTTTGAGTCAAGGTCTCGCAGCACGTGGCCCTGCCCGTGTGGCACACACTGGGTCATCCAGGTTGGCCTCCAACTCCTGATCCCTTTCTCTCGGCCCCCAAACGGCTCCCTGGTCAACTGAATCTTGTTTAAACACTAAGGGAAGCCAGGCCTGGTTACAAATGTCTATAATCTCAGTACTTGGGAGATGGAGTCGGGAGGATCAGGAAATCAAGGACAGCCTGGGCTACACCATTGAGTTTGAGGGCAGCCTAGACTATTAGACCATATCTGAAAGGAAAGGAGGGAGGGACGGAAGATTTGGCTTAGTTGGGTGAAGGGGTGCCCTTGGGCAAGTACCCTAACCCTCAAAACCTCTATACCCCTGCCTATGGAATGGACACACTGCCCACTGTGAAGGGGATCATAGGGATTGTAAGAGCTGTGTTAGAAATACCTCTTGTCAGCGCCTGGTAGGCAGAAAGTACAAATACTCTCACCAACCTTGTTTTAATGCATCAGGAGCTGTGCCCTGGGTGTGCATACTGTGGTCTGGTCTGGAGTAAGGAACACAAAGCCCTATTCAGTGTGTGCCACGGGAGACCACCAGTCAGCTGACAGGGTGTCTGTCCTGGGTCAGGTCGAATCCTTGGACTACCTGGAAGATGGGATAGGCTCCCTGCTGGCCGGGAAGCATATCAAAGCCCAAGAGGCCGTCTGCTTCCTGGCATTTCTGGAGCAGCTTATCTGGGGCACAGGGACTTAAGTGCAGGGGATTTGAAAGACAATCGACAGCTTACCCTGAATTCCTGTGAAGAGCTTTCCGAGAGTTCCAGGACTGTGTCCTGGGTGGGGTAGAAAGGAAACCGAAGGCAGGCGCTGCCGGGACCAGCCACCATTCCCCAGGGTTCTGATGGGCACTCGGTAAAGAGAAAGCTGTGGTTTTGAGATAAAAACAGACTTGACTGAGTCCTGTGCATCTGAAGGCATTTTAACACCAGCAGAACGTACGGATGGTTTAAGGAGTTCTGATTACCCACTCTGAGGACGGCCTTGAAGAAGAATTTCCTTCAGCCTTTTTGTGGGTGCTAGGGATCCAAGCCAAGTCATTAGACGTGTATTGCAAGTGCTCTTAATCTGCTGAGCCATTTCGATGGCCCAGGCCTAGCATCCTTGTGCCCTCTGGGGTTGAGCCTGTCAGCCCTGCTCCAGGTGAGACTCAGAGTCCTTTGCCCCACTCCAGGTCTCCCAGACACCTCTTTGTAGGAACCGTGCTTCTTCACCCTCCCCTGCCAATCATGCGCACAGGGGCAGCTAAGTCGTCCCCTCCCTCCCCCAGCACGTGCTTCTGGGACAGGAAACACACGTGCTCTCTGCGCTCCTTATGGGGATTTCAAGGTGGGTGGAGTAGGTATCTTTGAGGAAGTGGCACTCCAACTGAGATTTTAGTCACCAGCCCAAGCCCTTGGTAAGGGCGCCAGAACAGGGTGCCAAGGTTAGGGACACAGCTCGGTTGGTAGCACGCTCGCCTGGTTTGCACAGAGCCCTGGGCTCCATCTCCAGCACTGCATGAACTTGGTGTGGGGGTGACACCTCTGATCGCACCACTCTTAACAGTGGAGACAGGAGGGTCAGGAACTCAAGACTATCCTGGTCTACATAGTATGACATTCGAGGATATCCTGGACTACCCAAGACCCTGTCGTAAAACAAAACGAAGCAATGTCACAGGCAGAGTTAAAAAATGGGGACACGGCGATGTGGGTCCGTGAAGTGGGCAGGGAGACCACACGACTCAGGCTTGCCTGAGCTGCACGAGACCCTTCCACAACAAGCCAGTTAACTGGTAGGAGTTCTACGGAATTTAATGACCTAGGTTTAACCAAGGAGGGCAAAGTGGCAGGGGACCGTGTCCTAGAACACGAACGCCGCGGGAAGGCGGGGCACGCGTTCGGAAAAACTCAGTGCCCGCTCCGTGAACTAGCTCGGGTCCAGCCGCTCAGCCCCTGGTGCACTGCCTCCCTGGCGAGCTTACAGAGTTCACCTTTGCTGTGAGTTAGTGCCTCTGTTCCAGACACTGGGAGACTGAGGCTCGGGTGGCAGAGACCTGGCTGTCCAGTCATGGGAGAGGCCAGCCTGTGTCTTCATCTGCCCCCACCCGTTCTCCTCTGACCTGCGCATCTGTGCGGCCTGTAGGATGTCCACAGAAGAGTCTAGGGTTTCCGAGACACTGCGCATGGAGGGTAGCTCGAGGTCCTGTGGCCAGAGTCCTAGGAGCGCAGCCATCCCCGCCCTGCCAGGCGCACCTGTGTGGTCACTAACAAAGTTGAATGTGCCTTGAAGCTGGGTGGGGTTGGTACAGGCCTATAATTCCAGCACTTGGGAAACTGAGGCTGGAGGATGTCAAGTTCCAGGCTAGGCTAAGGTACAGAATGAGACCCTCTCTTAAAAGAGAGGGCAGAGAGAGACAGAAAGACTTAAGAAAAAAAGCCAAGCTGAGAGCTATCCTTTACCCTACAGAGGCAGCAAGTAGCCAGTGTACTCTAAAACTCAGGAGATAGGGTCCCTGTGCTGCTCAGTCAAGCAGGAGTGTGTACAGGGGCTAGCAGAGCCACAAGGGCTGGGGCTATCAACCCTGGAGAGTGCGTGTGGGGAGGGGGGGCGCTTGTGCAGGGACGGGGTCTTCACAGAAGAGGGCACTGTTGCCAGGGGGTGAAGATGCCATGTACCCCTGGATACCAGGCATGTGAGCTTCAGCCAAGTTCTGCTGTCTCAACTTTGCATCTCACGGTAGAGCTGCTGCAGTCACTCGGTCTGCATGTGTGTGTGTGTGTGTGCGTGCACGCGCGCGTGTGCATGCACAAATGCTTACTACAACTGGTAGGCTCTCCATCTTACTCTTCCAGTCAGGGTCTCTCACTGAATCTGGAATTTGTCTATTTGGCTAGCCTGGCTGGTCAGTGAGCCACAGAGATTCTTCTGTCTCCACTTTCCGGCACTGACATTACAGATGTGTGATGCCCAGCTTGTGGGTAGGTTCCTGGGATTGAACTCAGGCCCTCACTTTACTATCCTAGACATCTCCCCAGCCCTTCTCTTTGTTTTTTTAAGCGTTGGAAAGATTTGTGATGAATTTGAGCAGTGAGCTAGATTGTCCCTGGTAGGAAACCAGCAGTAGAATGGTGTCTAGCATCTGCCAGTGAGGGGCTGGCTGTGGCTCAGCAGTAGGGCATTTGCCTAGAATTCCCGCCCCTCCAGGAGCTAGGGTGTGGCTGGATGGTAAAGTACCTGCCCTGAATCCCCCAGTGAAGTTGTGACGGTATAGTGAGAGAGCCCCTGCCTAGAATCCCCCAGTGAGGGGCTGGGGTGTGGCTCAGTGGTAGAGCACCTGCCTGGCACCCATGAGGCCTTGAGTTCAAATCACACCATCACAACACACCTTCCCACCAACCATAAACCATCACCGGCTCAGCTAATGCTGCCCTCATCAAAGAAGAGAAAGGCTCTTTCTGAGTTGGGGTCACAGCGGTGCTAGGGTGTCAGCAACACCCCCCCATGTTGACAGAAGCTACCTGAGTGCTAGGCTGGGGGTTAGATCTTTCCTGGGAATGTCCACTCAGTCACCCTTGCCCCCACATGCTCCTGATTCCCTGGCTGGTCTGGGCATGGCTGAGTTTGGCTCCTGTGTGCTTTTTGTTTTTGTTTTACATTTATTTGTTTACTTTGTGTGGGAGGGGTGAGTGTGAGGAGGTCAGAGGACAACTTACTGGAGTCAGTTCTCTCCTTCCACCATGTGGGTCCCAGGGTTCAAACTCAGGTTGTCAGGCTTGGCAGCAGGCACCTTTACCCACTGAGTCTAAGAACATTTAATCCTCTGTGCAGGTGTGTGTGTGTTGCTAGTGACTGAACCTAGTGCACATACTCTACCACTGAGCCACACCCCAGCCCCTCACTGGGGAGGGGGGTGTTCTAGGCAGGTGCTCTTATTTTTACTATTTTGAGATAGGATTTTATTAAGTTGCCCAGGCTGGCCTTGAACTCTTGATCATCATCCCTCAGCCTCCTAAGTAGCTGGCATTACAGGCCGGCAGGCTTCTGGAGCTGTTTTTATTACAGAGCAAATCATGCTGACTAATGGGCCATCAGGGATAAATCACAGGACCAAGGATGCGATTTACATAACGGTTAAACCAGTTTAGTGTATCCTGAAAAGCCCAGCCAGCTTCTCCCCAAGCGATTATTCAGCGTTATTAATCTGCTTTATGGCCCAGTTTCCCCAAATGGGTAATCGTTCCTTCATAGTATTAAAATCTATTTAGAAACCTGGGTACCTGCAGGAGAGGGGAATGGCTTGACAGCTGTCGAAAAAAGAATTTTCCTTCCTGATGCAGGATCTTCTTTAGTCCAGGTTAGCTTTGAACTCCCTGCAATCCTCCTGCCTCAGCCTCCAACATGCCAAGATTACAAGTATAGGTCACCATACCCAGCTGTGCCCCCAGCCATTTATTCCTTGTTCCTCTCCTTGCCGGAGACTTCCTGCCCCTCAGAATAAAAATTTTCTACTTATTTCATTTTTTTTTTAAAAACTTTATTTATTGTCTGGGGAGGTGATGGGCACCATGGTTAGGATTTGGAGATCAGAGGACAACTTTGAAGAGTCCTCTGGGCTCCGGGAGTCTAACTCAGTCTTTAGGCCCATCCTTCTAGGCCATGTGGGTCCCGGTGGCGTCCTATCTTTCTAAGATCGCAGAGCTGTGGCTTGCTACTGGATTGCTCAGTAGCTTGCTCAGCCTAGTTGCTCAGGCATCTTTGAAATTTGGGTACAGGGAGACTAGGGGGAGGGTCAATCAGTCCCAAGTCCCCTGTGTGGACCTGCTGTGGTTCCCAGGAGTGCACCGCCTGTGCCTTAGGAGAGCAGAAGTTTAAACCAAATAAAGGCTCTTTCAAATTCTTCGGTGCCGACAAGAGGCCCCTTTGTTTTGTTTGGGTTTTTAATCTAGGCTGGTCTAGAGGTCTCTAAGCTGGAGTCCCCCACTGCTTTGTAAACATCTCTGCCTGCCAGCTGCTATCTCCTCCCTCTGGAGAACTGGAGGCTTCCTCAGCCTTTGATCAGATTTTATCAATGGCTGCTGGTGTGGGCCGGCAGCCCTCGGGCAGAATAGACCTGGAAAAAAAAAAAAAAAAACTCCTTCTAAGGAGAGGCTGAGTTAAACTAACCCTGACTCTAAAACTAGATTCCACTACCCACAAGGGCAGGGCAGGTCTGTAATCCCAGCACTGGGGAGACTTGAAACTAGCCTGGGCTACATAGTAACTTTGAAGCCAGCCTGTAGCTGCATAGTAAGAGTGTCTCATAATATAAAAAAGAGAAAGCAACAAATGTTTAGAAGTCTGTGTTTCCTGGTAGGAGGAGTTAGGTTACGCTTCTGAAATGTGTCAAGGGCTGCGGTTGACTGCTGACTTGGGACCGCAGCTCTGTCACCCTGAAGCTTGAGTCCCTCTGCGAAGGGGACAGCTGCTTCCTCTCTGCACGCCTGGGATCTGCAGGCTCGCCTGGCCGCCTGTCTATAAAGACCCTGTGTCTGACTTCAGGTTCTCTTCGATGAGTTAGGGATGGAGTATTTAATTTTTTTAAAAGTCCATTTGTCTATTGTACGCATGTATGTGCACGCTCTTGGGCATGAGCATATCGGCACATGTGTGGCGGTCAGAGGACAACCCGTGGGAGTCGGTTCTCTCCTTCCACCATGTGGGTCTTGGGGATAGACCTGAGGTCATAAGCTTCGCTGCATCTCCTTGGACTTGAGAGAAGTCAGCACCGCCAGGGCACCGCTGTGTGCTCTTCGTTGTGGCAGATGCAGCCACCTTGCTCCTAGGAAGGAGGAAATGGAAGGCCCAAGGCAGAGCCACTTCTCTGCAGTGTGGGAGGCTCAGGTTCCGGGTCACTGTGCACAGGTCGAGGCCATTTTAACTCACCGGACCCTGGAGGAGCCCGGTGCCCACACATGAGGTCACAGCAGGTCACAGCTTGGGTTTCTTTCCTGTGTGTCAGTGGTACTTGTGGGGCTGTCACTCATGGTCTTTTCTGGTTCCAGGGTAGCTCCTGGTCGGTTTGTTTGTATCATTCATTCATTTGTTCATTCGTTCATTCATTGTGTGTTGGGAGTTAAGGGTGTGTGTGTATGTGTGTGTGTGTGTTGTGTGTGTGTGTGTGTGTGTGTGTGTGTGCCACGGCACACGTGCAAATATCAGGAAAACTTACAGGATTCAGTTCTCCCCTTCCACCATGTCGACTTGGGGATAGAACTCAGGTAGTCAGGCTTGGTGGCAAGCATCTTTCCCGCACTGGGCCATCTCACCAGCCCCCACGCCCATCTTATTTGGGATCTGACCTCAAGTTCACTATGTAGCCAAGGATAACCTTGAGCTGATTGCTCCTCCTGCCCTCACCTCTCAGACGCTGGGGTTACAGGTGCCAGCCACCATGCCCAAGTTGTACAGTGAGGGGGATGGAACCCAGGGCTTGGTGCTTGCCAGGCTAGCACCACACCAGCTGATCTCCATTCACAGCCTGGGCCTTGAACCTGTGATCCACCTGCCACAGGCTCATAGTAGTTGAGTAAAGAGAATTACCAGCCTCTACCACCAGGCCACTCACTGCTTTCAGAGCCCCCCCAGGTTCATGGCTGTGGTCTTGAGAATGTTCTGGTCTCTGTTGGATTTAGACGCACCATCTAGCTCCCTTTCTAGCCTCAGGGCCTGCTCCCCTTTCGCTTTGCTGATCTGTCAAGTTGGGGACTTCGCTCTGTTTATACTTGCTAGCACCTTCTGATCCATTGATGATTAAACCCTGTACAAACAGCTGGGGTAGGATTACCAACGGCGGCATGGGCGCGGCTGCTCCAGATTCGAGAGTTCGGCATCGTTCCTTCCCTTCTGCCCTGCTTATTTCAAGTGGACGAGAAAGGTTCCTTAGAGACAAGCTTGCAGGCGCACGCCTCCCATCCCAGCACTGGGAAGGCGGAGGCAGGGTGGTCACAGGTCTCGGAATACGACGTGCGTGCAGCGTTCTGGGATGGACCTAAGCTGGCCGGGTGTACCCATCCCAGCGCCGCATTCAAGCCAATGATTGGATGTCTTCCTCAGCTGCTCCCCACCATTTTTCCCCCCATAGAACCTCACTGAACCTGGAGCTCGCTGGGTAGCGAGACCAGCAGCCAGGGAGCCCCAGGGATCTTCCCGTGTCGCCTCCAGCAGCGGGATCACAGGCGTGCACTGCTACGCCTGGCTTTGAACTGGAGTCCTAATGCTGCGTGATAAGCCATCACCAGCCACCCCCTACCCTAGGGACAGGAAAGCGACCTTTACGTGGCTCTCCATGTTATTTTAAAGCAGTGAAAACAAAGTCTCTGTTTTATATTTTATTTCTCTCTGTGTGGTGTAAGTGCACGTGTGTGCGCGCACACACCCATGTGAGTGTGTACACATGGGCGTTAGTGTCCGTGTCTGTGCATTCACAGAGGCCAGAAAAGGACCTGGGTGCCCTCCTATCATCTTTGGTCATATTCCTTTGAAATGGTCTCTCACTAGGCCGGTGACCAGGAACCCCAGCCATCTTCCCGCCTCTGTATCCCACAGTGCTAGGGTCCCAGCCACGTGCACGTGGCCATTCCCAGCGTCCTTCGTGGTCCTCCTGCTTCCCCAGTGAAGTGCGAATCCTACTACAGACCATCACTCTAGCCCCTGCGGGATTTCAAAAATACATGTGTTTATTTTGTCGTGTGGTTCTGTGGGGGGGGGGGCATACCTTGGCACGGATGGAGATTAGGGCGCAACTTCCTCCTTCCACCACCTGGGGCCTGGGACCCGAACTCATGTCATCAGGTTTGGCAGCAAGTGTCTTCCCCTACTGAGCCGTTCCTCTGGCCCTCCAGCCTCCTCTTCTGTTTTTGAGACAGGGTCTCATTCTGTAACCCAGGCTGCCCTGGAACTCACAATGTAGCCTTGACTGGCCTCAGATTTACTGCAATCCTCCTGTCTCAGCCTCCCCATGCTGGGACAGTAAGCATGTGTCACCACCACACCCAGTGAGAAATGTTCCATGTGTATAGTTATTTCTGTTCCACTTTGCACTGGCCCCCGTGTTCTGTATGGAAAAACTAAGACAGACAAGAACTAGAACATAGAGCCAGGCACGTGACACACACCTGTCCTCCCAGGATTTGACTAATGAAGCTGAGGAGGGAGATTGTGAGTTTGAAGCCAGCCTGGCCTAGTCAGACAGTCCCCCACCCCCATACACACACATAGATTTTAGTGGCACTGCCAGAGTCAGTGACAGAGACACTGCCAGAAAGGCAGAGTCTCATGGCCGCTGTCCTTCCTTCTGAAGCTTGCCCACCCCCTTTTACTTTAATTTAATTTTATGTGTATGGTTTCTTCGCCTACATGTATGTATGTCTGTGCACTCTGTTCATGCCCGATGCCCACAGAGACCATAGAGGGTGTCAGATCCTCCATAGCTGGGATTACAGGTGGTTGTGAACCATCTGACCTGGGTACTAGGAACCTTACTTGGATCCTCTCAGGACCACTGAGAGCACTGACATCTTTCCAGCCTCTCTGCCTCTATTTTTTTTTTTTAAATGAGGCGAAGTCTAGGCTTACTTCTTCAACTAGGCTGATTGGCCAGGAAGTCCCAGGGACCCTCCTGTCTCTGTCTCTCCAGTGCTGGGATGACAGGCACGAGCCAACCTTGGCTAGTGCTTTTTTGTTTTGTTTTAACAAGAGTTCTGAAAGTCTTGTGTCCTTGTGCTTCCATGACTAATGGGACCATCTCCTGCTGGTATGCTTTTGTTTTGAGAGGTTTTTAATTTTTAATTTTATCATCATCGTCATCATCATCACTTGTGGGGGAAATTGGGGGACAACTTTCTGGAGTCGGTTCTCTCTTCCTAGGCTGAGTTCCAGCATGGAACCCAGGCCATCAGGCTTGTATAGTGTAGCAAGTGCTGTTACACGCCTTCTCCCCCTAAGCCATCTTGAGGGTCTAGTTTGTTTTGAGAAGAGCCACACCCTGGAGCCCAGGCCTGCCTGCCCTGTCCAGCCTTTGCCTTCCGGGTGCTGAGATTTTGGGCCTTCTAACTTCGCACCTGGCTGGTGTGGAGTTTTCACAAGGCAGACCTTGTGAAAACACGCAGCGGAGGGGACACTTCTGACTGTGCCGCTGTTCCCACAGTTCTGAAGTCAGTGTACAGTGCAGGTTTTCGCTCATTTCATCCCTTCCCTTCTTCCACCTGGAGAGCCAGTTTCCACCAGCTTCACACTGCAGGTGTGGGTGGGGAGATGGCCTTGGGGTAGGTGGGGCCAGACTGGGCGCCAGCCCCATGTCTGTAAGTAACCTGGAGGGTGTGATGGTTAATCTCAGGTGTCAATTTAGTGGGATTTAGAAACACTGGAGGGCTGAGGCTCAGTTCAGAGAGAACTTGCCTGGAATGCACTGTCCCTCACCACACAAACCCAGTGTTTGTCATCCCAGCACTTGGGAGGTGGAGGCCAGAGGATCGGGAATTTCAAGGTCATCCTTGGCTATATAGTGAGTTCAAGTCCAGCCTAGGCTACATGAGACACCCCCCTCCCCCCGTCTTAAAAAAAAGTAGAACCACCATGGAAACAGACCTGGATTGTCCATGAAGGAGTTCCTGCAGTGACTTAACTGAGACCCACCTTGATGGGTGGTATCATTCCCTAGGCTCCAGGCTGAATGAAAGCAGTGCCGAGAGGCAGCATTCAGCTCTCCGCTTCTGTATGAGCCTAAGGGCACCTCCTAAGCCCCAGGTCCTGGGAGGGTTTGGAGTTACCTCTGACTGCCCTGCCTTTGGTTTTCAAATGTCTGGGTCATTTGGGTTTATTACAAATCCTCCATCTGTAAGTCGGACTTTTCTGTTGCCGTCAACTTTGGATATTTTGAGCCACCATCCGTTTGACTGCTTTTCACTCCCCACCTTCTGTTCCGTGAGGTCTGGCTGTGATAGGAGGTCCCTGGGGTCATGCTCCAGTCCCACATCCCAAGGCTCCTAGCACTTACTTTCAGTTTCTTTATTCTCTTGTCAGGGCTGGGTAACTCTTAGCATACTAATTACAAACCCATTACTTCCTTTATTATCTTTCTTAAGGTTTATTTATTCCGTGGGCATCCGTGTGCCACGGTGCACACACGTGGAATCAGAGGACAAAATGAGGCCACTGGCTCTTTCCTCCCACTGTGCGATTCAGGGATTGAGCTCAAGTCGTCGGGCCTGGCTGGGAGTGCCTTTACATGCCGGGCCATCTCGCCAGCCTTGGTTTTTGAAGGTGCGGGAACCCAAGGCCTTTCCCAGGCTAGGCAAGCACTCACCACTGAACCACACTCCCAGCTCTCTCCCGGGCTGTTTATTCTACTCGAGGTCATATTTCAGGTTACCATAATTTTTTGATTCTTAGATTTTCTTCTTTTTATCTCCTGTTTCTTCATTGGGATTTTAAAAAGTGTTTTTAGCCCTATGTGTATGAATGTTGTGCCTGAGTGTATATCTATGCCTGGGACCCTTGGAGGCCAGAAAGGGGCATCAAATCTCCTGGAACTAGAGTTATAGACAGTTGTGAGCTACCACGTGGATGCTGGGAATTGAACCCAGGTCCCCTGGAAGAGCTACCAGAGCGCTTTATCGATGAGCCATCTCTTGGAGATTTTTATCCTCAAGTGTGTTGGCAACTGCTCTTTGCAGAATAAACAGTGGCTACCTTGAGTTCCTGTCCTCTGCCCTGAGCAGGGGGCCTGGGGCAGCATGTACTGGCAGCCTCTCTTTTTGAGTGCTCTCTTCCTCCTCCGAAGGATGAAGGGTTGTTAACTGATGCCCAAGACTTTGGACCTTACTGAATGTGGTGCTCCAGCAGCCGTCCGAGGTCACCTGTTCATCCTGCCACATGATCATGTGGGACTTCACCGCTCCACAGCTGTCTGTGCTCCCCATGCTGTGCCCCGATCTGAGGGGGCAGCTCCACCTGCAACGTCCGCTGGGCCTCCACACAGTGCACAGGGCCTTTGCTCCCCAGCTGCTGTTTCTTTCATGATCTTTCCTCCCCCACAGCCAGGGACTTTGAAAGGTAGACACTGAGTATTCTAATGATTCATAACCGGGCACACCTTCCCAACCTCTTGGTGTTTGGGAGGGGGCTGTTTGTTTACAGTCCTAAGCATTGAACCCAGGGCCTCCCACACGCTAGGCTAGCAGTTGTGCTGCCGAGCCACGCTCCTCACTGTTCCCGGCCTGTTTACTGGGCCACCCTGGCTGGACTAAATGGCTTTAGTCCTAGTCTCAAACCTTTAGCTGTCATTAACCCTGAAGCTACACAGTAAGCAGTTTTTAAACGTTAATTCACTGTTAGTGGGGGTGAAATTAGTACAATCATTGTGGAATTCAATTTGGAGATTTCTTTAAAAATTAGCGTCCAGCCATTTCACTCCTGGGCATATGCCCAGAGAGCTTCATACTCTGCCATAGAGATATTTGCAAGACCTTGTTTATTGCTCCTCTTCATAGCAAAGAACTGGAGTCAACCTTGTTGTCTGTCAGCAGATGAATGGGTCATGAAATTTGGTTCACATACAAACACATCCATACACATCCATACACACACATACACACACATATACACACACATACACATACAAATACACACATATGCACATATATACACAAATATATCCACACATATCTACATACACACATACATACATACACACATATACACACATACACATAAACACACAGACACACATACACATACACATAAACACACATATATACATACACACATATACACACATATGCACATATATACACAAGTATATACACACATACATACACACATAAACACACACACATATACACACATATACACATACGCATATACACACATATATACATATACACATATATACATACACATACACACGTATGCACACATATATACATACACACACATACACGTATGCACACATACAAATATATACACATGTACACATGCATACACACACATACACACACATACACACACATACACACACTGGACTACTACGCGGCTCTAAAGAAAAAAATGAAGTTAAAACATTTGCAGGGAAATGGGTGGTCTTAGGATGTGTACTGTTAAGCAAGGTTACAGAATTTCAGAAAGAAAAAGCTCATGGTCTCCCTCATATGCCTTATCCATGTATTCATATATGTAAACTATACATGTGGGTGGCATGTAACAAGAACAGAGAAGGAAGACTGCACAGAAGGGAGGAAGGACTGGGCGCAGGGGGTGGGCACGGGATGCAGAAGAGGACGTAGCTGTCTTTCTCGTCCTGATCCTGCCATGGATTGTTGGTTTGGTGGATGAGTGCATAAAATGTGTTCGGTGCTGAAATGTATCATTGTATGTGAAGCCCCACAGCCTTTGTTCAGAATCCCTTTCTAACCGTAAAGAAGTTAGTTGGGTCTGGTTAATCTTGGTGTGTGATGCTTTATTCGTAAGGTTTGTATAATAAAGTTGATATAATTTCAAAACATGAATTTTAATTAAACATCAAGTTTAATTCTGCTGGGCGGTGGTGGTGCACGCCTTTAATCCCAGCACTCGGGAGGCGGAGGCAGGTGGGTCTCTGTGAGTTTGAGACCAAGCCTGGTCTACAGAGTGAGTTCCAGGACAGCCAGAGTTACAACGGAGAAACCCTGTCTCCAAAAACCAAAAATAAATAAATTAATTAAATTAAAGTTTAATTTGAATATTTGTTAGCGTTGTGGGGTGTCCTGGGTGTGAGGTCAGAGGACAGCTTCGTGGAGTCGGTTCCTTCCACCATAACATAGTTGGGAGGATCCAACCCAGTTGGCCCAGCTTGCTATGCAAGTGCCTTCACCTGCTGAGCTACCTCTCCGACCCTCTGAGATACTAAATATGAGAGTAACGCCAGCCTTGTGTCCATAGGAACTCCTGGATGACAGTGGAGGAGACCACTGATGAGTCTGTGCGCCTGGACATGGGGTAACAGCGATAGGAACGGGAGCGGGTCCTTGTGCTCATAAGGGCCAAGTCGCACGAGACAGAGGCAAAAAGACGGACCGGGGGACCTGCTGTGGACATGATCAGAAATGTGTGACACTGGCAGGCGTGGGGAGACCCAGAGAAGGTCCGGAGAGGGCAGGAATGCGCTATCATGTGGGACTTGCAAGTCCATGATTTTTCTTTTCAGATAGGGTCTCATGTAGCCCAGGCTGGCCTCGAACTTGCTGTGTTGCCAAAGGATGACTCTGAACTCCTGGTCCCCCTGCCTCCACCTCCCAAGTGCTATGGTCACAGGTGTATGGACAGCTCTTCACTGGCTTTTATGTGAACATTTGCTCCCTGTGACTCCGTTTCCCTCTGTTGAAAGCTTGAATGTGATGGATATCGGTTGCTATTTTCCCCCAAGCACAAGAGCACCCAGAACCAACCACCTACCCAGTCCTCCTTTTTTCTCTGAAGCAGGGGCTGGGGAGGTGGCTCAGTGGGTAAGAGCGCTTGCTGTACAAGCATGAGGACCTGTGTTCAAATCCCCTGCACCCACCCAGTGTAGACCCTAGGCCTGGCTGCATGTGCCCGTACCCCAGCCGTGTGGGGTGGGGGAACGGGATTGCTGGCTGCCAGCGTAGACCCAGGTCCAGTGAAAGGCCCTGTCTCCAGGGAATGAGGTGGCGATTGGTGGAGCAGGATACCCATTATCCCCTTCTCGTCTCGCGTGTGCACACACCACAGCTTTATAACACACATAGGCACATATACACACACGGCCCTTGGCAGCTGGTGCCGACCGACTGCCTCTGCTGGGGTGCAGCGAAGGGTTGAGATTTGTTTCCAGGAAACGATAACTATTGTCAGTGGACCTCCGCCAGCAGGACGATCCTGCCTCCCAGGAATACGTTCGCTTTTTCTTTGCTTCCTGGCCCAACTTCTTCCATACTGGTGGACTTAGTCAGCTGCACCTACTGATGTCAGATAGGACTGGGTGGGGCTGTGGGTAGAGACTGGGAGCTTGCCTGCAACAGCCAGCCCTGTCCCACCCACCTGGGTCCCAGCTCCTGGGCTGGGCTGGGCTGGGCAGTTTGTAGCAGTCCTGGTTTGGGCCTGGCTGGCCCTCCCATATTAGGCAGGCCAGCCTGGTTGGCCCAGGGCTGCAGAGAGGAAGTACACTGGGAGCATTGAGTTGGGCTCTGCCTTGTTTGGACCAATGGAGCTGCTGTTTTTCAAATAGCAAAGCCTTTTAGATGGGACACAGGGAGAGAGCAGAATCCTCCAGCAAAAAGCCGTGTCTGGGCTGTGATGCTGAGGTAAGGGCTGAAGCCATCACGTGGCTCGCCTGGAACATGACTGTTCCAGGAAAGGCTGTTCCAGACTGACAGGCTCTGCCACTGGCTGCTCTCCGGGCTGCTTGTGCGAAGATGCCTGGCCCTTTCCGGGAGGCCCTTCCTGGCTCTGCCTTCAACTCCCAGAAGGGTTTCCCTAGCCAAGTTGGACAGATTGGTCCTGGGCCTGTGGAAGTTGCCAGAAAGGAGAGATTGAGTAGAGAGCCTGTGTCTGCCCTAGCTTCTCCATCCACGGTTTCATTGATGCTTTGTCCTGGTCCCCTCTTCGGTGGCCTGGCTTTAGAGGAGTGGTGGCTTTTCCTGCACTAGTCTGAAATATGTGTTTACCTAGGAGGTACAGCCGCGTGATCCAGAGAGCTAGAGTGTTTGGGACGTTAACAAATCTAAAGTGCTCAGCTCATTCGTGTGTGTGTGTGTGTGTGTGTGTGTGTGTGTGTGTGAGTGTGTGTCTGTGTGTTGACAGCAGATAGTATATTCAAATAAAGCAAATACTAGTTTTATTTTTACAGCATTGAAGATCGACACTCAGGCTTCACAGGTTAAAGAAGTTCTCTCCCACCGAGTGCCCCCCTCCCCAGCCCTCTCTTTTTTGTTTGGAGATAGGATCTCACTATGTTGCACGGGCTACCTTAAACACAACAGCTGTGGGCCCAGGAAGCCCTTAAACTGGCCATCCTCTTCCCTTTTCAGTATCCCAAGTCGTTGGAACGAGGCCCAACTAAACACTAGTCTTTAGCTATTATTATCATCAGTACACGAGATTCAAGATTTGGACAAAAGATCCTTGATTTTGCTAATTGTTGAAAAATCCAGCACACTTGACTTCGTGGGGAGTGCTGAGTGCTGAGGTGGGGCCAGGCTGCACCTCAGCATCCTCACGAAGAGGGGAGCAGGGAAGGAGGGCAGGCTCAGTGAGGTGACTTAGCGGGAGAGCCCTGTAGCCATGCGGGATTCTTTGAGCTCCCGTTTGTCCAGGGTTTGGGTCTCGGATTTGCATGGAAGGAAATAAGCTGCCCGCAGTGTTCCTCGGGGACCAAGTTCTTCCTGTCTGCTGTATGTTCCCTGATTCATCAACTAAGCAAGGCTATAAACATCCCCGTGGATAACCTAGGTTTTCGTGTGTCAGAGGGTGGGTTAGATTTTTAAGTATTATGTGTCTGAAGCCAGGCATGGTTACATGCACCTTCGATCTCAGCACTTGGGAGGCAGAGGCAGGCAGATCTCTGGGGGTTTGAGGCCAGCCTGGTCTAGTGAGTTCCAGGCCAGCTAAGGCTACGTAGATGTTGTCTCTAATTATATATATGTATATGTATATATACATATGTATACACACACATATGAATGTTCTGCCTGTATGTATGTATCAATTACATGTATGCCTGATGCCCTTGGAAGTCAGAATAGGGCGTCAGATCCTGTCTGCACTGGCATTATAGAGGTTGTGAGCCACATTGTCAATGCTAGTAATCAAACCTGGGTACTCCACAAAAGCAACACATGCTCTTAATCCAGCCCCGATCTCTCCAAGTTTTTAAAGCCTCGGAAGGCATTAGGTATAGCTAGTCCCCTTCTTCATGTGGTCATGGCTTTGGCCACCTCTGTGCTGGGTTTCTGCAGTGCTGGGAGTGGTGCCCAGGGTCTCTTACACACTAGGCAGCACTCTACCGAGAGAACTCCGACCTCAGCCCTTGCCGTGAATCTTCATGGTTGTTTTGAGGTCTGAAGCCTAAGTTGGCCTCAGACTCACAGCAATCCTCCCGCCTTGGCTTTCTGAGTGCTGAGATTGCAGTAGGCATAGACCGCGCCGGCCTCTCTCTTCCAGTGTGCCACCACGTCTGGCACACTGTAAATGTTCCTGAAAGCATGCTCTCTGGAGGCGATTCCCTTGTGGAGGCAGGGTGTCGGGTACTTGTTGCTAAAAATGCAGATTCCCTAGGGCCAGCCAGTTGCCTGGGTATCAAGAGTGGAGCTACTGGTGTGATCACAGATCCCTCAGGAGCAGCGCAGCACGAGGCACCTCACACCAGAGTCGCTTAGCCACAGTGACCTGCCATGGGGCCCGGTGTGCACTGTTGAAATGCTGGGCTGATGTGCTTGCCAACACACACCCCCCTCTCTCTCTCTGTGTATGTGTGTGTTTGTGTGGAGGTCAGAGGGCAACCTTCAGAAGCCAGTTCTCTCCTCCCACCTTTGAGTGGTGGGTTTTAAGAACCGGACTCAGGTTAGCAGGTTTGCCCTTTGTCCGGCAAAGGCTTTTACCCACTGAGCCATCTCACGAGCCCCTGAAGTGCTTCCTTTGCCCCCGCCTTTGGCCAGCCATGCTGTGGTTTTCTGTGAGGGGTGCTTCTGTTGCTGTCTCATCCTTGCAGAGCCGACTGGGGACCAGTGGCTGGGAGCAGAGACTCCATCCTAGAGCCTGGACCCCCGAGGGCTCTTGCTCCTCCCAATCTGAGACAGTCTTGCTGTGATGCATACGTACCTCTGGTTCACATTGTTACCCAACACCATGACAGGTACCCACGGCCACAGCCACATTCACCTTGGTTCATCTTGTGGGTGCTCCGGCAAAACATACTGCCTTTCGTGTGCACATTCTGCACACTCGTGAAGGCTGCACGTACACGAGCACGTGTGTGCAGACTCGAGGTCAGCATCAGGCCTCCTCCTCCTCCGTTCTCTCCACCTTATGTTTGAGGCAAGGTCTTTAGTTGGGACTTAGGCTGGCCAGTTCGGCTTCTCATCTCCACTTAACCAGAGCTGGGATTCCAGGCACATGCTGCAGTGCTTGCACAGCAGGTACTGCCCGCTGAGCCGCCTCCCCAGCCTCAGCGGAAAGAAGATACTGTAAGTGAAATACACTGGAAACCGAGAACCTTTGCTTCAGGACTCTGTAGGTGAGCACTGCTTCGTGCGCCCGACATGAAGTACTTGCTCGCCTAGCGTGCCCGAAGCCCTGGATTCCAACCGTGCACACCATCAGACGTCCAGGCTCATTCTCAGCTACATAGAGTTCAAGGTCAACCTAGGTTTCAGTAGGCCATGTCCCCCCCAAAAAATAAAAATAGAAAAGCCATTTCCTGATCCATCTGTGGTTTTCTTATAAACACAAGGTGGGCTTCTGTACTTCTGGCCTCCTGGGAAGGGGCTTCCTGGGAAGGGTACCACAGCATGTGTGGAATGTGGAATACAGGAAATGGAGGGAGCTTCCTGTGTCGTCTTGGTCACCGAGTTCAGCCCCCTGCAGAGTTCCTGGCCTTCTTAGTGAAGTCTAGACCCTGGGGGGCTCTCCCCTCCCGAAGCTGTCCCCGCACAGAACTGGGCCAGGCCAGTACTTTACTGGGTCAGAAGACACGTCCTCCCTCACGAAGACTCTGAGAACTCTTAAAGCAAGCGTGTGGCCGCTTTTCTCTTGCAGGAAATGGCCTTTAGAGGACAGCCTGTAGCAGCAGAGGCCCCTGGGAAGCCTGCACTGCAAGCTGTTGCCACGTTCCTGATATCATGAGAATAACTGAAATAAACGTTCACTGGTCGCAGCTTAGGCTAGTATCTGTGGCAAGGGGACCTCTAGCTACACAGAGGTCCAGGGAGGGGCCTCAGTCTTCCCAGAGTATTCAACCAGACGTGTGTGTGTGTGTGTGTGTGTGTGTGTGTGTGTGTGTGTGTGTGTGTGAATGCATATGTGTATGTGTATACACATGCATGCGCTTGTGTGAGTGCACGTGTGTGTTTGTATGCGTACATGTGCATGTGCTTGCGTGAGTGCATGCTCCAGTGCACAGGTGTGTGTTTAGGCTTGAATGAACTCTTTTATGTTGGTGAGGATGACCTTGAACTTCTGATCCTCCTGCTTTCTCCTCTCAGTGCTAGGATTCCCAGCATGCCCCAACACTCCCCGTTTATGAAGTGCTGGCAAGGGAACCCAGGGCTCCAGCCCTTTCTCAAACAAGGTTTGCTTGCCATCACATCCTGGCTCTCAGCCACTGCCCATCGGTCACTGGTTCTCTCATTTTATTTCAACAGCGATGGCAAATAGTTCTCATATTCCATGGTGGGTCAGGAACTAGAGAGCACCTCTATGTTAGACTCGCTGAGTGCCGCGTTCCATGGTGTGAGATCAACCCGTTTCCCCAGCTGCTGGAAGGTGTCGAGCATCCTTTAAAATAGCGGGATGACATCACTCTAGAAAACAATGTGTCTCAGACACCTTCCTCCCAGAGGGACATCTCTAAACATAGAGTTTGTATTGTGTTGATTTTTTAATATTTCTTTGGTGTGTGTGTGTGTGTGTGTGAGAGAGAGAGAGAGAGAGAGATAAGGGGGGGAGCGCATGAGAGAGAGAGCACGATCGCATGTGAAGGTCAGAGAATAACTTTTGAGAATGGGTCTCTACTACGTGGGTTCAAACCCGGGGGTCATCGGGCGTGGCAGTGCCTGTACACACTGAGCCACCTCATCATCCCCTTGGTTAGTTTTTTATTTTGTTTGAGACTGGCAGGGTCTCATGCAGCTTAGGCTGACCTTGATCTTTTGATCCTCCAGCCTCCACGTCCCAGGTGCTGGGATTGCAGTTTGGAACCACCGCTCCAGGTCCAGTTTGTAGCTCAAGGAAAATCTGGTGTTCTGAAAAGCCCCCAACAGGGTGGATCTCGCTTCAGTTCCAGAGGCTTCCTCTCTTACTTGCTTACCCGCTGTCACCTGCCCAGGCTTATGCTGTGAGGCTTTCTCAGGCGGTTGCTTTAGGAAATTCATGTGCTACCTTTAATGCCAGCACCTGGGAGGCAGAGGCAGGTGGATCTCTGTGAGTTCGAGGCCAGCCTGATCTACAGAGTGAGTTCCAGGACAGCCAGAGCTACAACAGAGGAACTTTCTGTCTGGAAAAACAAACAAAAAAGGTGTTGGGTGCGGGGCGCGGGGATTCATGTGTCAACTACCATATTTTTCCTTATTTAAAAGAAAATTTAAGACCCTGCATGGGGACACACACCATTAATGAGCACTTGAGAGGCAGAGGCAGGTGAATCTCTGAGTTCCAGGACAGCCAGGGCTACATAGAGAAATCCTGTCTCAAAAAAAATCAAAAAAGAAAAAGAGGCAGGAGAGATGGCTCAGCGGTTAACAGCATTGGCTGTTCTCCCAAGGACCTGGGTTCAGTTCCTAGCACCTACATGGCAGCATCCAACCAGCTATATAACTCAGGTTCCAGGGAAATTCGATGCCCTCTTCCAGCCTCCGAAGGACCAGGCACACTAGTGGTGCCTCGACACATGTGCAGGCAAAACACTCATACGTATAAAAATTTTAAAGCAACAAAATGAAAAGAAAATTTAAATTGTTTTGTTTTTTGAAGTAGAGTCTTACTCTGCAGCCCAGTCTGACCTTGAATTCTCTCTGTAGTCCAGGTTGGCCTTGAACTCACTATGTAGCTCCCGTCCTCTCACCTCAGCAGGAATCAGTGTCCTGAATCCTGGGACACTGACAGGAATGTGCTACTCACTCCTGCAGAGTCTGCCCGCCCTCTCTGTGGTGTTCACACTGCAGAGCAGGGTGTTCAAGCCGCTGCTTCTGTAGGTGGAGAGCGAACACAGCTCCCCACCAAGCCTGGGACTTCCATCACACTCGGGCGGTCTCCTGTGTGCAGCAACTCTGCCAGGAGTCTTCAGAGCGGGCCATTGCTCCCCACTGCTTGTCTGCAGTGTCCCCTGCAGGCTCCACCTCCCCCGGCTCAGTGCCCGTCTCCCCACAAAAGTGAAGGCCTGGTTCTGCTGGGATGGAGGAGCCAGCATGGGGAGCAGCTGTGTAGAGGGGAGAGGCAGTCATTCTTTTTATAAATTTCACTAGAAGCTCTGCAGTTTACTGCCTTGTCTCTGTGACTAGAAGGAAGTTAACTGCCTTGAGTCACTAAGCGCTAGGTGTTCGGTTCTCGTCTTCCCACTGCCTGCCAGCTCCCTGTTGGTGGGATGGGTTACGGAATTCCTACTTCAAACATGGAGTCATAAAGGACATGGAAGGCAGGCTTGGGCCAAGGCCTGTCATCTCCTGACCAGGGGGGCTGAAGCAAGAAGACTGAAAAAACTTCAAGGTCTGCCTGGGCTGCAGAGAAGAACTTAGTGCCCCAGTCAGCTGGGATGGTTTCTGTTTCTGTTTTTTTTTTAATTGTGTGTGCATGTTCACATGTGTGTGCGCTTGTTCATGTGAGCGTAGGTACGTGTGTGCCACGCCACACGCGTGGAGATCAGAGGACAACCTCAGGCCTCGGGCCTCTCCTTCTACCCGTGTTTGGTCACTTGTTCGTGCTAGCCAGGCAGCAGGCTACCCTCATTTTCTCACCATGGGAGCACTGGGTTACAGACACACTCCGGCATCCGGTGTTTATGTGGGCTCTATAGATTTGAACTCGGGTTCTTGCGATGGCCCTGCGAGCGCTTTTCCCTCCGCACCACCTCCCCAGTTCCAGCCAAGGCTGTAATGATCAAGCCAACTGTGTACTGGGCTGAGATCTGACGCCTGATATGATGTTCTCACCTCTTAACGAAATCAGCTCCGCCACTGGCCTCCAGACAGGGCGGGACTCGGTGTTCAGCTTATGAGCCTTCAGGCAAGAACTCTGGTATAATTTATATGCCACATAGCTAGTCATTTAAATCTCCCCTTTGAGTAGCTAGTGCTGGAATCAAGTTCTTGTTCAGTCCCAAGAAGGCACGCCCCCCAGTGACCATGTCCTGTCCCCAACCCCGCCAGCTCCAGTTGGCTGCATTTCCCCTTTATATTTTATGTGAGTGTGTGTGTGTGACTCCTCATCCATCCTCTCATGCCACAAAGTATGTGTGCAGGTCGAAGGGCAACTTACAGGAGCTGATTCTCTGTTCATCATGCGAGTCAGGCTTGGGAGCAAATGTTTTCTTTTACTCTATGAGCCATACTGAGGGCCCTGGGGAGCAATGTTTAGGGAGGCTTCTCAGCTGTGAATGGCCACATAAACCTGTAAGCCTGACACAAAGGAGGCTGAGGCAGGAGGATCTCTGTGAGTTCAAAACAGCCTCAGCTACAAGAGAGACCCTGTTTAAAAACTAAAATAAAATTAAAATGAGACCAAAAAAAAAAATATGAAACGACAAGATTCCCCCCTAGGTGGGCGCTGGCTTGAGAACCCGCCTCCATGGTGGGCTCCCTGGTGGACAGGGTTCCCTACATGGTAGACACCTTGATCCCAGCAGGGTAGGACAGGCCCTGCGAATGGGCCAGGAGGATGTGTGACACCTTCTTGAAGATACCTTAATTGCAAACAGCTCTCCAAGCTAGGAGCCAGGTATGGTAGCTCACATTGTAAATCACGGCTACCTGGAAGACTGAGATCGGAGGAGGATCGCCTGAGGGCCAGGCCAGTTCCAGGCCACAGAGCAAGACCTTGTCTCAAAAAAAAAGAAAAAATGTGTAGTAGGTGATAAGCTGGAAGTGATGGCACAGACCTGTAATCCTAGCACTTGGGAGCCTGAGGCAGGGGGATGAGGAGTTCAAGGCCTGCCTGGGCTACAGATAAGCATTAAAAAAAAAAAAAAGAAAGGAAAGGAATGGGGGTGGCAGCTGAAGATAAGACTGTAGTAGCCAAGGCCCCTGAACCTGAGCGGGATGTTACAGGGAGAGAGAGGGGGCAGAAGGCACTGTTGAGTGGCCCGGGCTGGCTGGCACTGTGTTCGCGCCAGCTCCAGGTGACAGGGTGGCTGCCTTGGGTTGAATTTTAGAAGCTGTCACAGCGAGTAACCTGAAGATGGTTATCACTTATCTTTGGATTGCCCTCGCAGTAGGGCCTGGTGCCTGCGGAGGACCTCAAGCAGGGGTGGGCACGATTCTTAGGGAAACAACCTTCCTTCCCCTCCCTTCCTTCATGGTGCTGGGGATCAAATCAGGGATCAAATCAAATGCGTCTAACATGGACACAGATTCCCCAGCACAGGAAAGGATGGGAGGAGAGGGGAGGTCGCCGTGAGTGTGTGTTCATCGTGGGTTTTGTTCTGCAGCGCTACAGATAGAATCTGGGGCCACAGGGCACACGGTTGTTCCGCCTCTGAGTCACCACTCCATCCCCTCATGGGGGGGGGGGGTGTGTGTGGGAGGATTCAAGACAGAGACTCTACCACTCAGCTGTATCGGCGGCTCTTAAAATCTTGGTTGTTGGGGCTGGAGAGGTGACTTGGGGGCTAAGAGCTTGTACTAACCTTTAAGAGGACCACAATGGAATCCCAGCACCCACATCAGGCTGCTCACAACCTTCTATGATGTGCCCATAGATACCAGACACCCTCTTACCCTCTTCTGGCATCTGTGAGCACATAAACATTCTCTCTCTCTTTCTCTCTCTTACACACACACACACACAAATAAACAAATCCCCTTTTTAAAGGAATCATGTTTTCTACTGACAGCCTCTTTGGGGATGGCTGTTAATCCTTCCAACTTAGCTGGCGAAGAGGGGGAGGAACAAATAGGCTGGAAGGGGCTCCTCCCCATTTTCTCTTGCGGTCCCCTTCTGCACAGCAGACCCCACACCTAGCAGTCAGTCATGCCCAGAACGATGCAGGATGATGAGCAGAGGGGAGGCCTTGGAAGCCCCGAAAGCTCTCCAGAGTCAGGGTCTTCAGTTCTTCAGCCTGAGCTCAGCCAAGCCCTGCCGGGTTCACAGGCCTGTTCTTTCCACACCCCAACCCCTCTCTGGAGGACCCGTCTGCTGTGACCACAGGCGTGGGCCACAGCCATACTCTCGTCTGGTTCCCTTGATGATTCTAAAGTGAAATGCTCTCGTACTGACGTGGGGATCCTTGGGCCCTTCAAGCAGAGTGGGATGTAACATTGTCTTCCCTGTTCCCGGTGGGTAGAGAGGGAGGAAGAGACCCAAGGCAAAGAACCAGAGGAAATTTGTTACCATGACAGCCTTCCTGCCTTACATGGGTCTACTGGGTGTGTCATGTGCAGGCGTCCTCAAGACGCTCTGAGCCAGCCCGGCTTACCTACTGGCAGCCCCCACCAGGCCTCATCCTTAGGTGCCAGGTTTAGACACGCCCAGCCATCATCAGACACGTATGTGCTAGATGGCTTGCAAAAGCTTACAGGCACGCAGAACTGACATGCGCAGACTTGAGAAGGCATCTTGGGAAAGCGACTGATGGGCTTTCCAAGTCCAAATACTGATGGAGGAGACTGGGTAGACAGCCCGGTGGGTAAAGCACACACCACAAAAGCAGGAGAACCTGGGTTCGAGCCTCAAAACGAACATTAAAAAAGAAAAACGGGCACAGTGGCCTACGCGTTGGGCAGCAAGTCAGGAAGATCCCTCAGGCTCGCAGGCAGCCAGCGTAGCCTAATAAGCAAGCCTTAGATCCCCTACAACAAGGTGGCTTGTGCCTGAGGAGCATGCATGGACTTACACACACCAAACAGAGTAGAAACGACATCCGGTGTTTTTGAGATGGGTTTTGTTATTTATCCCAGGCTGTCCCGACCTCATTCTGTGGCTTATGTTGGCCTTGAATTCTTTTCTCTCCCTCCCTCCCTCCCTCTCTCTCTCTCTCTCTCTTCCCCCTCCAAAAATAAAAATATTTCATGAGACCACAGAGATGAGCTGATCCTGAGCTTACCAACCAGCCAGTCCAGCTGAAATGGCAAGCTCCAGGTTCAGTGGGAGAACCTTTAAAAATAAAGTGGAAAGTGACCAGGAAGACTGAGCCTCTGGCTACCACTTGCCCACACACTCAAAAGTTGTGTTCAGTAAATAATGGCTATGTCTTAGAGATGGGGGAAGTTGCCCACCTCATCTGAGCTTGTGGGGTGGTCCTTGGCACGGGCGGGGCCTCCCTGGCTGCTTCGGGTCCCATTTGTCTGTCCGTGGGTCACCCAGTAGACACACCCCGTCTAGTCTTCTGAGCCTCAAGTTCAGTGAGAAGCCAGATTAGAGAAGGCCTCACCTCCTCTCTGTTCCTCCCTCCTTCCTTTCCTCCCCCTCTCTCTCCTCCTCTCACTCCCATCCAGCTAAACGTCTGCAGGGCACCCCTCTACCTTTGTGTGGTAGCAGCTGTTTATACCTTGAAGGAACCTGCCATTAAAATCTCTGCATAAGCCGACATGGTTGCGCACGTCTGTCCGCCCAGCAGGCAGGGCGGTCTCTAGTTCCAGGGCAGTCTGTCCTACAGTGAATCCATGTCTTCTGGTGACTAGGTGGGCAAATGAATGACTGAAAGTGGGAGAATAGGTAACCGAAATCTGCGCACAAATGAGGCAGGGTCGTTTTAGTCATTTTTTGCTGGAGGAATAAATGAATGAGCGGATGGATGAATGAATGATTGACCGAGGGAGGGAGATCTGTGCAGGAAGGGGCAGGATCCATTTACTATCTGCCCTTGGGGCTCGGGACCCACACTCACGGTCACCACCACTGTCCCAGCACATGGCGGCTCCTTGGGTACGTATGCGTGGCACCTGTTTGGGGATATTTATATCTTTCCTTCACAGGCAGAGTTCAGCGGATGCCAGAGTAAGCCCGAGTCTGTGTTCCCAGGGGTACCATTCTGACACGGACACAACCGCCCCCCTCCCAAAAGCTTGATGCTCCTGCTGCGTGGGTGGGCGGGACCTCTGCTCTGTACAGCGGGGACCTTGTGCTGACCAGCTGCTGTCCTCCGTTTGCAGATGCACCTTCCGGTTCCCAAGCACGGCCATCAAGATCCAGTTCACGTCCCTGTACCATAAGGAGGAGGCCCCAGCATCCCCGCTGCGGCCGCTCTACCCGCAGATCTCCCCTCTGAAGATCCACATTCCGGAGCCGGACCTCCGGAGTCTCGTCAGCCCCATCCCTTCCCCGACCGGCACCATCAGGTGAGCAGCCTCTGGCACCCAGGCTCTTCTGAGTGGGTGGGGGGTGGGGGTGGGGCTCAAGATGGAGCTAGACTCTGGGAGATACTTATGCAAGGGAGAGCCAACCCCAAGTCACATGTCCAGGTCTCAGGTTTAAGTGTTGGAACCTCCTAAAGCAAGTCGGAGAACGGTGTGTGGCCCAGCCTGTAACTCAGCACTCCAGAGGCTGAGGCAGGAGGACCGCTAGTGCATGGCCAGCCAGGTCTACATATACATTCAAGGATATCCCAGCAACCTAGTGGGGGAGACTTTGTCTCCAGAGTGAACAGTCTGGGCTGTAGCTCATGTGGAATGCTGTGTGGTTCAGTCCTCGGCACATCGTTAACTGGGCATGGTGGTGTGTGCTTATAATTCCGGATGCAGGGGGGTTGAGAAAGTCACGGTCATCTTCCACCATATAGTGAGTCGAAGGCCAACCTGGGCTACATGAGACCCTGTCTCAAAATAGAGAGGGGAGAGGGGTTCCAATCCTGGCAGATGTTTTCCAATGAAGCAGACTTCTGTCTCGCTGCCCCTAGTGTTCATGATGCTTCTGAAAGTGCCTTGACGTCCTCCCCACCCCACCCCCATACGCTGTGGCTTCCACCTCTGCTCATGGCACAGGCCGGCCCCGTAGAGATGGCAGATGGTGGCTGGTACTCTTGGGACTGTGTTGTTCTCCAGCAGAGGCAGAGTTGTGCTGTCCGAGAGTCCTGACATGGGTCACTCTTGTGAGCGCCCTCGCTCAGTCCCTGAAGTTATACCTCCCACTTCTCCAAGATAGTGCTCGATGCTATCTTTTTATTCAAAAACTCTTACTTCCCAGTGCTAGAAATTAAACCCAGACTCTTGCATATACCAGATGTCTTAGTTACTTTTCTCTTGCTATGAAGAGACACCTTGACTAAGGCAACTTACGAAAGAAACCATTTGATTGGAGGCTTGCTTACAGTCTCGGAGGGTGAGTCCATGACCATCATGGAGGGAGCGTGGCGGGCATGGCATGGGGTGGGCGCACGCGGGGTGGGGGCTATTAGATAGATCCACAGGTGGGAGGCAGAGGTAGGGGGCTCTGGGCCTGATGCAGGGTTTGAAACTGCACAGCCTACTCCCAGTGACACACTCCTAATCTCTCCTAAACATTCCACCAACCTGGAACCAAGCATTCCAATATACAAGCCTCTAGGGACCGTTCTCTTCCAAGCTACCACACTAGGTAAGGTCTCCACCACATCCCTAGCGCTTGGTTAATTGACACGGGAACTTGGGATGATTAGGCTGGCCGGGGTCTCTTGATCCTCCTGTCTCAGTCACCAGCTGGGATTACGGGTGTGTGGCACCACACACACCCGGCTGGAGTTCACTCCTTTTTTAAGTTTATATATTAAAGAGAGAGTTTTGATGGTCAGTTCTGGAAGGAAGTTCAAGGTCAGAGGGTCACATCTAAGGATGTCCTTCCTACTGTTGGAAACCCAAGATGGTTAAGATTATTACCAGGAGTAATCGCGAGCACACTGTGTGTGTGTGCCATCTGAGCCCCAGTTGGGTTTTGAGGCAGGGTCTCACACTTCAGCTAGGCTGGTCCAGAACTTAGTATGTAACCCAGGCTGGCCTGAAACTTGCAGCAATCCTCCTGCTTTGGCCCCCCAGGTGCTGGGATTGCAGGCATGAATGTTTATAAAAATGATTTGTGGGGGGCTGGAGAGATAGCTCAGCAGTTAAGAGCACTGGTGGCTCTTCCAGAGGACCCAGGTTCAGTTCCCAGCTCCCACATGGCAGCTCGCAGCTGTCTGTAACTCCAGTTCCAGGGGATCTGACATCCTCACCCCACTGCACATAAGGTAAAATTAAATAAATTATTTTAAAAAAAAAAAGAAAAACGATTTGGTCACTGTGAGAGTCTTTGATGGTTTCTCCATAAAGTCTAAACAGAGGTTTTCCCTGTGATCCTGTAGTTCTGGCTTATCACTGACCGCTGTAGCTGTGCACCGACTGTGTCACTCAGCAAGAGAGACAAGGAGGCATTTTCATAGGTGCAGACCCTGCCAAACCTCAGCAGAGGGACCCACCATCATGGCAAGCACCATACTGGACAGTGGAACCTTGAGCGTCTGATCTCAGGAGCTTTTGTTATACCTAAACTCCTCGGGTGTTCTGTCGATACCACGTGCAGACAGATCATGAGGAATCAAACATCTTTTACATAATGCCAACACCAGCAGACAGTACAAATGCCAAGGCCTTGGTGACCCTTTTCCCAACAGTGCACAGAACAACCATTTTAAACATAGCTAAAAGTAAGCTTGTGCATCAGACCCCTAGCACTCATGGCTCATGAACGGTTAAGAAAGCTGTAGCCTGGTAGTTAGACAGGAAATCACTTGGCATACGTGAGGAACAGGTTGGTCAACCTTGAAAGTATGATGCTGGGAAGAGGTTATGTTCAAGGCCAGCTTGGGCTACTGAGTAGGGCCAAGGCCAGCCTGCACAACTCAGTGGGTCCATGTTCTGTAATAAAAACAGAGCTGGGAGGAGTTCAGCGGTAGGACTCTTACTTACTTAGCCTGGAAGGGCCCCGAGGTTAGCCAGGCATGGCGGCACACTCCTGAAACCCTAGCACTTGGGAGCAGATGCTGAACTTCACATAGAGGTTCAAGGCCAACCTGGTCTACAAAATGTGTCATAGACACACCTACATAGGGAGACCTCATCTCCAAAACCAAAACCAGAAATTTAAAAGAAAAACAAAAGAGGCTCTGAGTTCAATATCCAGTACAAGATTATGGGTGTGAATAGTATTAGCATCGTGTTAGTATTGTTTGGTTTTGAGACAGGGTTTCACTGTGTAGTCCTGGCTGGCTTGGGACTCAGAGATCCTCTGGTACACCTCCCAAGCCTGAGCCTAAAGGTGTGCGCTACCGTGCCTGGCTGGCTCCATAGGGTATTTTTCCATTTTTCCATAGGGGCTAGATAAAAACAGTAGCAGGATCAGGCGGTGGTGGTGGAGGCAGAGGCAGGCAGATCTCTGAGTTCTAGGCCAGCCTGGTCTACAGAGTGAGTTCTAGGACAGCCAGGGCTACAACAGAGAAACCCTGTCTTGAAAAACCAAGGGGGAAAAGAAAGATAGAAAGAGAAAGAAGGGGTGGGGGAGACAGACACACAGACTGGCCGAATGTTGGGGTGTAGAATGGCCTTTGGACAGTCGGGACAGTGGATGGAAAGGCCCCAGCTCCCTGTGCTGTGTGGTTGGTGCTTGGTGGCCCCCCTCCTCCGCGGAGTCCCACCTTTGTGTCTCCTGCTGGGAGGGAGCAGGCCCTCATTTCCTCAGAGTTCCCACGGGGCCCTCCTGGGGAGGGCTAGGCTCTTGGTCACCTGTTGATTGATGGTGGCTTGGGACCAGCTCTGGACTCCCTGGGCTTTTAATTAAGTATCACAACAAAAGCTCTCTGTAGACGTCCGTTTATCTCTGCACAGTGGAATTCCATTGAGCTTTTGCAAAGCTCAGAGGCCTGAGGTTCCCTGCCAAGACTTTCTCAATTTGAGTTTCCGTGTAGAGGTGGAGCCCACATGTTTACAAACACGCCCTGCCCTTCCTCTCCCAGGCAGCGGGAGCCCAGGGCGGGGCAGGCTAGGGAAAGGGCCCGACTTCCCAGCCAGCTTCGGTGGGCCCCGCCCTGTGCAGTCATCTTGCCTAATTTGGTGAGCTTTGCCAGCGGGTCCCTATTGGCCGACCCGAGGCCTGGGAACCTCCCCGCTGGGGCTCCTCCCTCCCTGGAACGGATCCCGAGGTTCGGTACCTGCCCCACATCCCCTTGCCTCCACCCCACCCCCGCGGGCTGGGGCTCCGCTCGGCTCTGCTGGCGGCCTGGGCGGCTCCATGTTTCCCAGGGCGGGCTGTTCCGTTGTGGTTTTGAGTTGTCTGTACATTGGTTGTTTTTTTTTTTTTTTTCGGGGGGTGGGGGTAGGGAGGATGGGTGTTGGGGTGGATCTCTGTCCCGGCCTGAAGGGCTCCGCCCAGCAAATGAATGAGCTCTTTGAAAGAACCCCTGACTCCTTCCGCAGTGTTTTGACCTTTCTTTCTGAGAAGAGCAAGTGATTTTGGGAAAGCAGGGAACTGGTTAATCATTTGGTGAGGTTACTCAGGCTAAACCGGGCTCCTTGGGGCTGCACTTGAGCAAACTGCTCCAGCAGCCATGAAAGTTAGCTGGTGGATCCAAGCATGGGGCATTTGCCTGTAATCCCCGCACTCTGGAGGCCGAGGCAGGAGGGTTGCGAATTTGAGGCCAGCCTTGGCTAAAAAATTAAGATGTCTCAAAAATTAAGATGGAAAGTCTGGCAAGATGGCTCAGTAGTAAAAGGGCTTGGCTTGCCAGCAAGCCTGAAGACCCGAGTTCGATCCCCAGACTCCACTTGGTGGAAGGAGCGAGAGCTGACTTCTGAAAATTGCCCAGTCTTCCACACCAGTACGGTGCAATACTGTGCCCTCCGGCTCGGTAGCACGAATAGCAAAAGTTAGCCACAGTGACAGGAGAGAAGGAAATGTGAGCATGGGGTCGGAGGGTCCTGGCCCCTCTAGTTATGTGTTGAGCACAGCTCTACTATATTGCTGACTAACTCCAGTCTCTTTTGCTCTTGGAGATAGATCTTTTGAGTTTGGAGGCATCCAGTCTGCATTTGAAGTCTAGGGGCCCTGCCCCCAGTCTTGGTTCCACTTGGTTGTGGTTTCAGTTACAGTCCAAAAATATCAAGGGGAAAGTTGCAGAAAATGAACAACTTAAAAGTTTTCAATTGAGGGCCCGTTCTGAGTAGCTCCGCCCCCACCTCCACCCAGCCCACCCCCGCCCCCCAGTGTGACCCCCCAGCCCAGTGTATCCAGTAGGAGGCTTGATAACCACCAGATCACGTTTCCTGGCTTGCACAGCCCCCGGGGTCCATCGGTGCTGGGGGTGAGGGGGTGAAACAATCTTGTTTTACTTAACAGTGGAAACCTTGCTGGAAATTCAGATATGCCCGAGCAGCTGCAGGCTCTGCTGTTGAGTGGCACTTTATCCTGTGTGTGTGTGTGTGTGTGTGTGTGTGTGTATATGTGTGTGTGTGTGTGTGTGTGTATACGTGTGTGTGTGTGCGCGCGCGCTTGAAGCAGCAGTAGGTATGGGTTCTGCATCCTCATCCTGATCTTGTGCCCTGGACAAGGAGCCTCCTGGATGCTCATCTTCCTGGCCACTGGCCAGCCCTGGTACCTCCTTCGGGGTGTTTAAACCTTCCTGGCATTTTTCATAGAACTTGACGACAGCTTTGAGTGTCCAGGTCTGGACAGTTGTAGACACTGAGGCTTGCTGTTTCCTGTTCCTGTCTGTACCTACAGGACTTCCTGAGGCCCTCTGTGTTTCTTGGCTCTTCCCTGCTGTCTGCCTCTGTGGGAGCACCTGGGGTGCTGCAGTGTGGAGACGGATCAGTTCTCCTGGGATTGCAGAAGTGATGCACACGTCTGTGTACAGCCTGTGCACGGATAGCCCTTCCTCCCCAGATCTCCCACTGGCGGGAGCTTTTGCAAAGCACAGAGCTGGCCTGGCAGAGGCCAGAGAGGCCAGAGAGCAGCACCAGACCCCACGAAACTGTGGGGTGGTTGCTCCCTCTCCTGCATTTTTTTTTTAAAGATTTATTTTTATTTTATGTACATTGGTGCTTTGCCTGCATGTCTGTCTGTGTGAGAGCGTCAGATTCCCCCAGAACTGGGGTTACAGACAGTTGTGAGCTGCCATGTGGGTGCTGGGAATTGAACCTGGGTCCTCCAGAATAGATAGCATCTAGTGCTCTCAACCGCTGAGCCATCTCTCCAGCCCTGCCCCAACTCCTGTCTTAAATCTACCTAAAAGTACCTAATGTTGGGTTGGACAGATGGCTCAGTGGTGAGCCTGAGCTTGGATTTCCAGAACCCATGAAAAGACAGATACCATATGGGCCAGCTAGCCTTATTAGCTAGTGTATGTAGCAAGGACCAATACCTGAGGCCATCCTCTGACCACCACATATGCACCACGGCATGCACAAACCCACACTCGCACACATGGAAATGCATGCACATACATACACCCACATACACACATCATCTATGCACAATTTTTTTAAAGGTATTTAGTGTTTGGGTGTTTTCCACGTTGGATACTGTGCAGTTACAGAAGCAAAGTTAATCTTTCAGAGTAGCTCCCAAGACTTAAGTGGCATGGCACTTACCTTAGGAGAACACATTCTTTTTTTAAGGTGTGTGTGTGTGTGTGTGTGTGTGTGTGTGTGTGTTTACCATGGCCCACATGGTGGAGGTCAGAGGACAACTTTCAAGAGTTCTCTCCTTCTTCTGTGTGGGTTTGGGGACTTGAACTCGGGTTGTTAAGTCTTGCCTGCAAGCACCTTTATCCGCTGAGGCATCCCACCTGCACAGAACATAAACGTTCTTGAAGATGAATCTAAAACACGTGTGTCTAGAAACGCCCCTTCCCTGTCCCTTTGTGTTGTTCAGGCGTAGCAGTAGACTGTGGGTGTTGCGTCCTTCCCACAGTGGAGGGGCTCCCCCAGGACCCCTCTTTCTTCTAACCACATCGTCTGCCCTTTGCCGGCATCCTTCTGAGTCACCGGTGCGGCGACTGACCCTTCTTCTTGAGTTTTAGATCTCATATTTGGACTTCCTACGGGGACATTCAGGATTTTGCTTTTCTTCCCTCCTAGCCAGGAAAATTACGTCATCTCTGGTTCAGCGCGTGTCAGCATTTTTGCATGGTAACCGTGTCGTAATTACCGGGCCCAGCCATTTCCTTCCTTGTACTTTGGCTCGCTTTTCCCCTTCTTAGAGTTCGTGATTCCTCTTTTCTGTTTGGTTCAGCGCTCTGTGTTTCCTGCGTCCTTCTTGGCGGGCCGGGGAGGGGTGGGGGGCTGCTGCCTCCTCTAGCCAGGACCAGGCTCAGGGCCCTTCTCAACCTCAATCGCCTTCACCATCCTGGGCTTCTCAGGAGGGGAGGATGTCTTTCCTGACTCGGATGGCTTCTCTTTCCTGACTTTCTCCTTTGTTTTATTAAGGAACATTCTTCATTTACTTCCCGAGAGAGGGTCCGGGAGAGACATTTTTTTAAAACACACTCTGGCTAGTATGGTGACTCCGTTCCCTTTAAGCATTTTTTTTAAGTACTGGAAGTTGCAGCCAGGGCTTAGCACATGTTAGGCAAGCCATTACCATTGAGCTACAGCCCTTTATTCTATATGCTTTAAATTTATCTGACTTCTTGGTGAATTTATATTTTTGAGACCATCTCGTGTATATGTAGACTGGTCTTGAACTCACTGAATAATCTAATAGACCTTCAACTTAATATTCTCGTACCTCAGCTTCCTGAGGTAAGCTAGGATGACAAATGTGTGTGTGTGTGTGTGTGTGTGTGTGTGTGTTGGGAGGGGTGCATGTCACGTGTGTGTGGAGATTAGAGTTCAACCTCAGGTGCCATTCCTTGGGTGCTCACAGGGCCTAGAACTCACCAGCTAGGCCAAGCTGGCTGGGCAGTGAGTCCCAGGGACCCCGTGCCTTCCCACAGCTGGGACTACAAGTGCCAGCCACCATGCCCAGCTTTTGACATTGGCTCTGGACATCAGTTCGGATCTCCATACTTACACGGCCAGTGCTTCAGCAACCACTCACCTTCAGGGCCCTGGCAGTTCTTACAGACTGTAAGCCCCCACCCCCTTGTTTTGACGGTACTGTTCCCCTGAACCTAGCGATCCTAGAGTCTCCACTTTGGCTGCCGGGCTGGCACTGGAAGAAAGTGACCAGAGGGTCCCTGCTACTCACGGCCCAGAGTGTCTGGAGGGACAGCAGTGGCCCGTGAGAGGAGGCAGCGTCTCTTGAGTTGGGAGTGGATTGGGTGCTCCTGGATCATCAGATTTGTTTTCTCAGCTTGAAATCTGCTCGCAGTAACATGCAGAAGGAAGTGCAGCTGGGCGGAGGCAGGAGAACCAGGAGTTCAAGGCTAAGGTGCCAGCTTCTGCAGCAGATTTACTAAAACTGGAAGATTAACATGCTCCCTCTCCTCTATAAACGAAAGAAAGGAAAGAGATAAAGCAAGAAGAAGTGACTTTGTCTCTGTAGGCTGCCCACGCCTGTTGGGAACCCTGGACACCTGCACCAGGCAAGGGTGTTTCCTGGCATGTTTGAGGAGTCGAGAGACGCAGCTTCTGAGCCAGGCTCTAGGGTGTGGCTCAGGCTGTCACAGGGCCAACGTGAGATTATCGAGGTTGCTGCTGGAACAGGCCAGGGCCAGGCCAGTCCCCAGGAGCTGACGGACGCCCAGAGCCTGTGAGCTCTCTCACTCCAAAACACACCACTCGGCCTTCACTTAGTCTTATGTATGTGGTATCACGCACGCTTTGTGTGTGTGTGTGTGTGTGTGTGTGTGTAAGTGTCACTGGTTGTGTGTGCATATAGGTGTCTAAGTGTCACTGATTATGTATGTATGTGTAGGTGTCACTGGTTATGTGTATGTGTGTAGTTGTCTAGGTGTCACTGGTTGTGTATGTGCGTGTAGGTGTCACTGGTGTGTGTGTGCGCCGTGTGTGTGGATTGAATGACTTGGGGACATTCCTCTGGTGCTGTCCTTGGGTTTTCTGTTGTCTGAGACAACACTGACCGACTGCAACTCAGGAAGTGACAGGCATTAAGTCCCTTCAGCTCTGCTCCCGAACCTGGTCCCCAAATTCTGTCCCAACACATCCCCCAAGCCCACCCTCCACCACAGCCTGAATCTCTTCTTCCAAGGTGGAATTGGTCTCTCTGTTTGGAGTAAGTTCTGGGAGGGCTCTACCCGTCTGGGAGCGCCTTCTAAATGGAGGCATGTGTTTTTCCTACTGTCTTGGGATTTTCCTGCCCTGTGTCTTCACTGGGGCAGGGCAGCCTTGGAAGGTCCTCCAGGGTTTCACTTTGATTTCCTGAGCACAGCTTTTAGGGGCAGGTTTATTTTGGTTTTGTTTGTTTTGGTTTTAAAGGCAAAGTTTTGCTGCAGTAGGCTGGTCTGGGAATCTCTACCCTCTTGCTTCAGCCCCCAAATGCGGGCAGTCCACTCCTGGTGTAAATTTCTCTTTTCTAGGTGGCTTCCCCAAGTCCCACTGTGTGTGCTCAGCAGCTGAGAAGCCCTGCTCAGTGTCTGGGCTTCACCGGACCCCCAGCGACCCCAACAGGTCATTTCAAGGTTCTGAAACCTGAGCGCCTACAGCCCTGTCTCCGCCTACAGCCCTGTCTCCGCCTACAGCCCTGTCTCTGGCACAGAGCTTTCCTTGCAGCCTGCTTGCCATGGTGGTTCAATGGGGTATTGAGAAACAGGCTGCTCTGAGGTCGGGGAAAAGCTGAGTGATCAGACGCACGTCTGCCCTCGAGGGCTGCTGGGAAACTGCCATCACTGGCTGAAGCATTCACTGTGCACATCCTGGCTGTGGCCACACAGGGATCACTGGCTGGAGCCAGGCTGAAGAAGCAGAGGTTGCTTTCTCAGGGGGTGGGGGAGGGGAGACATGTACTGAGCATGTAGCTGAGTCTCACACATGGTAGGTAAGCACCCCACCACTGAGCCATACCCCCAGCCCCTCACTCGGGGATTCTAGGCAAGTGCTCTACCACTGAGCCACATTCTCAGCCTATTTGATTTTTTATTTTGGGACCGTGTCTCACTAAGCTTCCCAGGCTGGACTTGCACTCATTAAGTACCCCAGACCAACTGTGAGCTATGATCCTCCTGCCTCAGCTTCCCCAGTAGCTAGGATGACAGGCCTACACCGCCAGGTCTGGCTCTTGACTCTTTCCTGTTTCTGAGATGGCTTTCCAACCCATGAGTGTGACTTCCATTTAAGCCATCCTGTGGGCTGTGACTCTGGGTTTTGCACCTGGGAGGGTACATTTCCTTCCATAACATACAAGCCACGCCCTTGGGAACAGGCACCACAGCCTTGCTCTGCGCTCCCCACCATCACCCTGTGCCCTCAGGGCCCGCAGGGGGACCACGTGTGGGATGGAAGCTCTGCCTCTTCCACGGCTTCACACAAGGTTTGCCTGAGCTCTCTCCCTCTGCCTAAACTGGGCGTCCATGGCCTGCCACTAGGAGGTGTGCTGTGTTCCTTGATGACTTCTCAGCCCCCTGGCCACCAGCGAGACATGTTGTCTCCTGTCGTTCGGGTAAACTCTGGGGCATTAATGGGTCCCAGGCCTGAGGCAAGGTGGCTTGGTGAGGCTCCTATGATGAACCCGCACCCACATGCCGCATCCCCCTGGACCACGCCTTTGCTCCAAGTCTGCTTTTAAAACCTGGCTCTCCAAATTCTATGTGTTTATTTTTGAGACAGAGTCTTGCTGTGTAGTTCTGGCTGGCCTTGAGCTCTGCCTGCTTCTGCCTCCTGAGTGCTGGGATTAAAGATGTGCTACACTGTGCCCAGTGAAACCTGATTTTTGAGTGTGTGAATGTTGAAGTCAGCCCCCCTCGGACTCCCCACCCTGTACCTGGGTTTATATTTTAGATTCACAGTGAAGTTCAGGCTGGTGCTAGTCTGCAGTCCCTGCCCTTGGCTACACAGGAAGTTCTAGGCCACCCACTCACAATGAGACCCTGTCTCAAGGGGAAAAGAGAAAATCAAATTCAAGCCAGATATAGCGGCTCATGCCTATATTTCTAGCGCTCAGAAAAATGAGGCAGGAGGATGGTGAGTTTGAGACCAGCCTGTGCTACACAATGAGGCCCCTTTAATAAAAATAAAAAAGGAACTTCTGGCCTCCTTTCAGGGTCTCTTAATTTGCTGATTGAACTTTATGGAACAAGGTCTTAGCTGAGTCCTAAGGACATTTGGAACAGGGAGGAGGCCAACCTGACCACCGGAAGAGAACTCTACAGGCACAGAAATTACACATTCTGTGGTGGTCAGCAGAAGAGAATATAAATCCTCAAACTAGAAGCCTTAGGATTCTGTGTGGTGTGCACCACCCCGTCCAACAGAGGGGTCGTGACCCTGGAAGGAATTCATCCTCCCACCATGTCATAGTGAGTTTCTGCTGGTCCCCCTGCTCAGTCCTGAGTGGCTCCCAGGAAAAGGGAGCCGGGCAGCAGCCACCCACAGCAGCTCCTGGCCCGAGGGGCACTGTCTGCGCAGGTGGAGGTAATATCCAGGTGAGTCTGGAGAGTTGAGACATCCTTGCAGAAGAGGTCGCTCCAAGACAGGGAGACAGAGGGCAGGCATGCATGCTAGAGCTCAGAGATCTGGGTGTTTCCCGCAGCCGGAAGGGCAGCAGGCCTGGGAGAAAGTGGGGTCCTGACTCTTGTCCTCCCGCAGCCACGAGTCTTGGTGGGGATGACATCACAGGTCATCTGCAGCGAGGGCAGAAGCAGCAAGCAGGACACCAACAGCACCCCCTCTGCAGTGTTTGATTGCTTTTCCTTGTTTGAAGGTTTTTTTTTTTTTTTTAACTTTTAAATCACACCATGTGCGTGTGAGTCTCCACACGTGTGTGTCCGTGCGTGCACTCACGCAGTGGGCTCCTGCATGCCTTGGAGCGGGTGTGGAGTCAGAGGACAACTTGTGGGAGTCAGTTCTCTCCTTCTACCATGTGGGTTCCGGGGATTGAACTCAGATCCTCAGGCTTAGGCCAAGCTTCTCACTGAGCCATCTCATTGGCCTCTCTTTTAAAGGGAAATCATTTTTACAACCCAAGACTCTGGTTGGAGAACCAGAGCCTGTCTTATTATTATTATTATTATTGCTTTTTTGTTTGTTTTGGTTTAGGTTTGATTTTTTCAGGACATGGTTTCTCCGTGTCGCCCTGGCTGACTTGGAACTCGCTCTGCAGACCAGGCTGGCCTCAAACTCAGAGGTCTGCCTGCTTCTGCCTCCCGAGTGCTGGAATTAAAGTCATGCACCACCACCACACATATTTGTAAAAGATTAATGTTTTGTGGGGGTGGGGCACATGCATGTGAGCGCAGGTGTCCACAGAAGCCAGAAAGGGGGTTCAGATCCCCTGGAGCTGGAGGTAGGTGGTTGTGAGCCGCCTGGCATAGGTGGTGGGATCCAGACCCCGGTCCTTTGCAAGTGCTATATGTGCTCATAACTGTTGATCCATGTCTCCATCCATCCATCCAAACATCCATCTTTTTGTTCATTCACTCCAGTGTGTGTGTGTATGTGTGTGTGTGTGTGTGTGTGTGTGTTTGCATCTGCACCACAGTACACATGGGGAGATCAGAGGGCAGCCTGTGAGAATTGGTTAGCTCCTTCCACCATGTGGGTCCTGGGGATTAAACTCAGGTGGTCTGCCTTGGCAGCAAGCATCTTCACACTCTGATCCATCTCACTGGTCCACTAGAGCCTATCTTAATCAATTAGCTCACTGATCAGCCAACCAGCCTCCGCCCTGGGGTCCTGGTGTAGCTGGCTTTGTGTCCTCTTCCGCACAGCCCAGAGCTTCGCTGGCGTTGCTGGTGGCAGATCACGGTGGAGCTGATGGCTCGGGGCAGAGAACTCTATGTGCCCCCTCCTCTGCCAGCAGGCCCTGCCACTTCCCACAGCATTTCTTATGTTTTAAGCGTCCTTGTGTGGAGTTACTCGCCATCCAAGCCTGTTCTTAGGGCGCCATCTTGTGGTCACCTTCCACTAGCCGCGACTTTACAGCCTGGAGCTAAGGAGCCCCTTGCTTTTGCTGAAGCAGAAGGCATGAGGCAGTTCTTGTTTAGGAACTCATGGTCTGGGGACTTGGCTTCCTACAGCTTTGACCTTGGTCTCAGGGGAGAGAGTGTATCGTATTTGTCCTCTCTTAGGTTCCTTGGTTGTCTTTCTCTATTTTTCTGAAGCTGGTCACCAGTTATTGCCGGCAAAGCAGAAGTAACTCCCTCCCTCCATCATCCATCGTGGTCCAGAAACGGTGTCCCTACCCAGAGTTGTCCTTCCCGGGGTCTCAGACTGACCGTGTGTTCTTTCTTCTCTTCAGTGTCCCCAACTCCTGCCCAGCAAGTCCCCGAGGAGCCGGGTCGTCCGGTTACCGCTTCGTCCAGAACGTGACCTCAGACCTGCAGCTGGCCGCAGAGTTCGCAGCGAAGGCCGCCTCTGAGCAGCAGGCAGACACGTCTGGCGGGGACAGCCCCAAGGTCTGAGCCTCAGACGTGTTGTCATGGTGACCAAGACCCCGAAGTAGGGGTCCTGCGGGTGGCTCAGATGGGGTTCTCCAAGGTGCAGCACATGGCTGCATTGAAGGATCCACCCGTGTCCTTCCCCAAATGATGTGGCCACTTGTGGTGAGCCGGAGTCCTGTCACCCACTCCGCTCCTCCTTGTTCCGTCCTCTACCGGTGAGACAATTTCAGAGTTTAATAATAGTCTTTAAGACAAATGACACATTTCCTTTTCTCCCCACCCACTTTTGGCAGTACTGGGAATTGAACTCGGGAGCAATCTCCCACCAGGCCATACCACCAACCCTCGTTTTACTTTTTATTCTGAGACAGAGTCTTACTACATTGCCCAGGCTGGTTTTGAACTTGTGACCTTCCTGCCTCAACCTTCTGAGCAGCTGTGATGACCGGCCTGCGCCACCAGGCCCAGCCCACATTTCTTTGTTGTAACTGTCTGTCATTGTTTCCGTGCGGTAGCTGACACTGTGCTGGGGAACGAGAAACTTTGAATCATGATTCAAAACCTGTCCCCTCCCCTGTGGGGTGGGACGTGGTACTTCTGTCCTGTTCCCCTTTTCCGCTGTGTGTCTGTCTGCACACACAGACATGTGCAGCTGTGCTGGCCCACACCACGTCGCCCTCAACCCTTCTCCACCTTGTCTTCTGAGACAGGGTCTCTCACTGAACCTGGCGCTCACTTGCTAGGCGGGGCGGCTAGTGCGCACTGGGATTACAGTGTGCGATACCGTGCCTAGCATTTCCCGTGGGTGCTGGGGATCCGAACTTGGGTCCTCAGGGCTTGCATGGCCAGCACTCTGTATACTCAGCCACCTCCCAAGGCCCTCCTCTATGTTCTGGTTTTTTAGACACTCACGTATAACTGAGGCTGTCTTAAAACTCGTAAGCGCTGGCTGGGATCACAGGAATGCATCACTCCTGGCCAAGATGCACTATTCTGAGTCCTTACAGTTGCTGTGGTTTTGCGTTTTGAGACAAGGTCTCAGCCATAACTCAGGCCAACCTCAAGATCAAGTGGTGTGGTCCCCTTGTCTCAGCCTTCCAGTTGCTGAGACAGATGCAGTCCGCCACGTTACGTTGTTCTGAATTTAATGTGAGCGTGCTGACGAGTGCGGCAGGCTTCTGGGTACGACTTACTCCCAGATACTTACATCTGTGTTGGAACTGGGTGGCCTGGGTCGGGGAGATTCTTCTCATTTCCCCCCCTTAACTCTGTCTTCCGTGCACCCTGCCTTCCAGGACGAGTCAAAGCCACCGTACTCCTACGCGCAGCTGATCGTGCAAGCCATCTCCTCGGCCCAGGACAGGCAGCTAACACTAAGTGGCATCTACGCCCACATCACCAAACATTACCCTTACTACAGGACTGCCGACAAGGGCTGGCAGGTGAGGCCCTGGGGCCTCGGCTGTACGCAGAGGCTCAGAACAGGGGGCACTTACGGGCTCAGTGCTTCACGTGAGCAAACAGAAAAGAGCGTTTCTCCCCGGTGACGCACTGTTCCGTGGTACTTCTGTAGGTGTCACAGCCATTATAGAGCTCTCGCAGGTAGCCCAGGCTAGCCTCAAACTTCTTATGTAGCCAAGGATGATCTGTTCCCTAAGTGCTGGGATTGCAGGCATGCACCACCATGCCAAGTTTGTGCAGTGCTGGGAATGGAACCCAGGGCTTCACACGTGCTAAGCCTGCACTACCAACTGAGCTGCGTCCCAGTCCTAAAACAGTCTGTTTTACTACTTTTGCTACATGCCTGGTTGCAGTGTGTGTGTGTGTGTGTGTGTGTGTGTGTGCCCGTGTGTGCCCGTGTGTGTGTGTGTCTATGTCTGTGTGTCTCTGTGTGTGTGTGTGTCTCTGTGTGTTGTTTTGAGACAGTGTCTCATGCTGTAGTCCAGGCTAACCTCAAAGTCACAGCCATGAGCCGCCACCATGCTCTCTTCCTGGTGGCATCTGTATTTGTTGGGCGTTTTAACCCCGTGGTGGCTTTAAGAGTAAGCTGGACACATCATTTAATGTGGCAGTCCGCACGCGTGAGTCTTGTGCGTCGTTTCTTTCCTGGAGGCCATGAGACCTCTGCGTTACACACCGTTTTATTCTTTCCCCTGTAATTAGCATTTCCTGCTGCCTAGCTCACCCAGAAGAATCTTTTTTGGTTCTTTTCTTTAGAGGCAGGGTCTCATGGAGCCCTTTAACTTTCTGTGTCGACTACATTGACCTTAAACTCCTGATCCTCCTGTCTCCACTTCCTGAGTGCTGAGATTACAGTTGTGCACTAGCCATGCCTCGTTTATACGGTGCTGAGGATGGCTTTCCTTCGCTCTGGGCAAGCACTGCACCAACTGAACCATGTCCCCAGCCCCACAAGGAGCTTTTTTGAGTTAAGGGCTCACTCCATAGCCCCAGCTGACCATGAAGGCATGAGCCACCACACCGAGCTCTCAGGATGTGCTTTGAGTCTGGCCAGCCTCGGCTTCTCTCGGTTCCTTGATCCTGCACACTTGTCTGTCTGTCTCTTCCACGAGGAACAGCGGTAGATTTTTACCATGTGGAGTTTGTATGGGAGAGCTACCCCATGCTCGGGCATTCCCTGGGAGGGTGGTCGCCTGTAGCCACGTGCCTGCCGTCATCAGTTCCTGCCTCGTGTTTGGTGAGATCTGCCTTCTGACAGCTGTGACCCACAGATACCTCTCTCTCTCTGTCCCCTACAGAACTCTATCCGACACAACCTCTCTCTTAACCGTTACTTTATCAAAGTCCCTCGGTCCCAGGAGGAGCCTGGGAAGGGCTCTTTCTGGCGAATAGACCCCGCCTCCGAAGCCAAACTCGTGGAACAAGCATTCCGAAAGCGGAGACAGAGAGGTGTCTCCTGCTTCCGCACCCCCTTTGGCCCCCTCTCCTCACGGTAGGTGCCGCCCCCCCCCCATCACTGTCTTCATGCTGAAGCGAGCTTCCCCAGGTCACAGCAGTGGGAGGGACTTAGCACCCAAGGAAGGACTGCGCCTGTTTCCTGAGTGGGGGCGACTGCTCCTTAGACCATTAAGCTTCTCTCTTCACTACTTTTTGGTTTAGAGGCAAGGTCTCACTTTATGGGCAGGTTGGCCTTGAACTCATGGCAGTGCTGCTGGGCTTGCTGGCATGCACACACTGTGCCGCATTTTTAGACTTCTGCCCTGTGAGGTGGTCGCTAGCTACTTCTGTAGCGTGTGCAGGAGGCTGAGCCAGCCGCCACCAGGTCTGGGGAGGGCTGAGCTTCCGCGGCTCCCCTGCCGATGTTGGGACCTTGAGCCCCTTCCACCATTCATGTTGGGAGTACCGCCTGTCTGCTGGCAGGCAGGATTGGATGGATGGACTCTCCACCATCAACAGCTCCACTGGATGCTGCACCTGCCAGGCAGGTAAAGGCCATCCGGATAGCTCTCTGACCACGTTTGGTCCAGAGGAGCCAGTACTTCCGTGGACAACTAATGAGTCTGCCCATGGTCACCCTCTGATGACCAGCATAGGTAGCAAGTGGCAGGTACTTTCAGGAACCCCTCTACCTGCAGGAAAGCAGCACCTAATACTCTTTCTGTCCTGGTGTCACCCTGGGCCTGAGAGGGGCTTCTCAGGGATAGGGATGCCTGGATCCGCTCTGGCCCATTGTGACTCTTAGATATCGCAGTTGCTCCGGTCATCCAATGGCAGTCTGAATTTTTTTTTATAGAACTGGGGATTCAACCAGGGGCCTCATCCTGCTAGTCAGGAGTTTACCACTGAGACACACAAACACGCACACACAAACACACACACCCACCCACCCGCCCGCCCCACGCTGGAGAATTCTAGGCAGGTGCTCTTCCACTGTGCACCCCAGGCCTGTTTGGTTTGCTTTTCATGTTGAGTTAGGGTCTTTCTAAGTTGAACTTCCTCCGTAGCACAGGTAGGCGTTGTGCTTTTAACATACATAGGCAGAGCCACTCCTGGAGGGTGGTGGGATCTTTTAGGCAGCGCATGCCTAAGAAACTGCAGGATGTGCAGTTGCTAGGGAGCAGTCCACCCTCCATCCCTTTCAGCCCCATCTAATGGAGCACCTACCCCACCTAGCTCCTCACTGATTGGAAATGGCAATTCCGGATCTTCGTCGCCAGCTGGGAAAATCTTAGCGAAATAGAGAGAAGCCCCCAGAAGTGTGGGGCAGAGACACAGGGGATGTGGGGTGGATCCCGGGAAGTATGGGGCAGAGACATGTGAGGTCCCCCTTAGGGATTGTTGGGCGCGGTGGGGGTCAGGGGATGGATGTGGATGTGTCGGTCTCTTACCACCTCTATCATTGTGATGTGCCACCTTGGCGTGTCTCTTTCTCTTTGTGTCAGGAGTGCTCCAGCTTCACCCACCCACCCTGGACTCATGTCTCCTCGTTCCAGTGGCCTGCAGACCCCAGAGTGCCTGTCTCGGGAGGGCTCCCCCATTCCACACGATCCCGACTTGGGGTCAAAGTTAGCCTCTGTTCCAGAGTATCGCTATTCCCAGAGTGCCCCAGGTAAGACAGGCTCATCGTCTTCCCAGATGCGACAGACCGGATGGCACCTACCCAAGTCACGTTCCTCTGTGTCACCCTACAGGCTCCCCTGTCAGCGCCCAGCCGGTGATCATGGCTGTCCCTCCCCGACCTTCCAACTTAGTGGCTAAGCCTGTCGCCTACATGCCAGCTTCCATAGTGACCTCACAGCAGCCCTCAGGCCATGCCATCCATGTGGTGCAGCAGGCCCCCACCGTCACCATGGTGAGGGTGGTTACCACCTCTGCCAACTCAGCCAACGGGTACATCCTCGCTAGCCAGGGCTCAGCCGGGGGCTCCCACGACCCAGCGGGCACAGCCGTGTTGGACCTGGGCAGTGAGGCGAGAGGTAATGTGTCCCAGTACGGTTCACTGCCGGGCTGTGCGGCCGGGGCTCAGAGCCCGCTAAGTGGGTCAGCGGGTAGAGCAAGGTCCAGCTTGGGTTACTGTCAAGACATTTTAAGACAGCGTGGGTCCTTATTTTTTCCTCAGTTTACAGAACCTTCTGGATGTGCAAGGCTATCTTCTTGAATTTTGTTTCCATTAAAGGTGACATTCAGGTTGCAGTCCTTATTTATTTAAAAGATCTGTTTTATTATTATTTTGTGTGCATGGGTGTTTTGTCTGCAGTGTCTGTACCATATGTGTGCAGTACCTGAGGAGGCCAGAGAGGGCATCAGATACCTCCAAACTGGAGTTGATAGTTAGGAGCCACCGTGTAGGTGCGCTTAACCACTGGGCCACCTCTCCAGCCCCTATTTGTTTATTTTTCAGACAGTGTTACTGTCTATATCCCTGGCTGGGCTGGCTTCAGACTCACTGGCATCTTGCAACAGCAGTGCTGAGGATGCAGGCATACACCCCATGCCGGCTTCCAAAAGGAATCTGGTCCTAGGGAGCTTATGGGGTAGATGCTGGCAGTCACCCAGTTCTGTGGAAGGGAACCCTAGAACGTTCTAGAATACAGTATCTCTTGGTAATTATTCCCACTGGGGACTCAGTATCCATGTTAATTTTGTATTTTATTGTTGTCATTATGGAAACAGGCTTGGCCTGATGGCATAGGGGCAATGGGGGCCAGCCTGGGTATACCACAAGCTCAAGGCCATCTTGGGTAACTTAACTAGACTTTGTCTTAAAATAAAAGGGAGGCAGATGGGAGCAGTGGGTCTGGGGGTGTAGCTCAGTGGCAGAGACCCAGCATGCCATGGCCTTGGATTGACTCCCTACCACCACAGCAACAACAACAAAGAAATAATAATCATAATCATAATCATAGAAATGACATCTTAGTGAAAGAGACAGTCACAGCCCTAAAAGCAGACTGTCTCATTCCAAACAGTGCATTTTGCCTCACAGATCAAATTTGGGTTGGTTATGGTTGAAGGTATACATATTTTATTTTATTTTATTATTTTGGTGTTTGAGGCAGTCTTGATGAAGCCCATACTGGCCTTGAACTCGCTATGTAACCAAGGCTGACTCTGAACTCTTGATTCTCCTACTTCTACGTCCAGCATGTTCTAAAGCCCGGTTAATTTAAGCATATTTCCAAGGATTTTCCGGGGAAGCCCTCTCTCCCGGTGCCACCCCATTCCATAGCCCCTCAGTCAGCCTCTCGCCAAGGCATCGGTGGGACTCAGTGGCTGGAGCCATGCGTGGTTCTGACTGGCTGCCTGCACCACAGGTTTGGAAGAGAAGCCTACCATAGCCTTTGCCACAATCCCCGCAGCCAGCCGAGTTATCCAGACAGTCGCCAGCCAGATGGCCCCAGGAGTCCCTGGACACACAGTCACCATCCTGCAGCCAGCTACACCAGTGACCATCGGGCAGCACCATCTTCCGGTCCGGGCTGTCACTCAGAATGGAAAGCACGCTGTGCCCACGAATAGCTTAACCGGCAACGCTTATGGTGAGCCCCCAGCCCATCCTCAGCCCAAATCCTAGGCCAGGGATCTGCCCACAGGCGGCCCAGCTCTGGGGAGCCCCTGCTTGTCCCGTCCGCTCAGCTCAGCGTCCTGAGCACCTGCTGTGTGCCAGGCAGAGACCACACTTGGGAAAGAGCACTAGCGGGGAGACCAGATGTCACCTAGGGTGATAGCGAAAGTCAGAGGAGGAAGTCAGGTGACCCGTAGGGGTGGAGGTGCTGATGGCCAGGCCTCTGTGCAGGGAGTATGGTAGTTTGTTGTTGTTGTTATGATGAAATACCTGAACCCAAAAGCAATGGAAAGGAGGCAGGGTTGCTGTAGTTCATTTTGAAGGTCCAGTCTGAGAAGACAAGGCAGCAGAGGGAGAGGAAGCACGCCAGCTTGCTTTCTACTTTATTTAGTCTTGGAGCCCAGAGTAGGGTGGTGTCGCCCCTCCACATGATGAGGTGACCCTAATCCAGAAACCCCCTCACAGACATGCCCAGAGGTCGGTTCCTGTGGCACCCCCAAAGCCCACTGAGGCGACAGTCACGATTAGGCATTACAGAGACGCAAGAGGAAGAGGGAGGGATGTCCTCGGGGTGACAGAAGTAGCAGGTGGTGGGGGGCTGAGTCAGGTTTGGGGTCGGGCAGGGAGAAGATGCCTCTGTGAGGAGTGGACAGAGACACAGCTGCGGCCCTGCCTTCCCTGCTCAGACCAACGAATGGTGGCCCGTGAGTAACCTCTTCTTCCTACCGCAGCCCTCACCAGCCCCCTGCAGCTCCTGGCAGCCCAGGCTAGCTCATCCACGCCAGTGGTCATCACCCGGGTGTGCGAGGTAGGGCCCGAGGAGCCAACAGCAGCCGTCTCGGTGGCAGCTAATGCCACGCCGACGCCAGCCACCTCCACTACCACGTCTGCCTCTTCCAGCGGGGAGCCCGAGGTCAAGAGGTCCCGGGTAGAGGAGCCCAGCGGGACAGCCACCACACAGCCCACAGCAATGGCAGCCACTGGCCCACAGGGCCCGGGTACCGGCGAGTGAAGGTTAACATGCTGGATGGTGGAGTGGGACTCAGGCCACAGGAGCCCTGGTGGCCAGCAGCTGCACCCAAGGACCGAGGAGAGAAGCTCACAGCTGCCTGCAGCGCTCTCGCCACGAGGGTGGCCGCCAAACTCGGACAATTTCCTTTTTATCTCCTCTCCTCCCATGGTTTGAAACAAAACATATAAACACGTTCAGACAACTTGATTGTATGAATCTGGGGTTCCGTGTTTTTATTTACCCCTCCCTCATGCCATCGCCTCTCCCCAATCCTTGCGGGAGAAGGTCTAGCCCAGCTCCTCAGGAACTGATCCCAGCTAGCACCCACAAGAGGAGCCTGAACCCCAGGACTGGATGGAAGTACAGCGCAAACCCAGGCCACTCCGCTTGGGAGCCGGGCCACAGACTTCCTGTTTGTGATGGATTGGGAATAGACCAGAAAACAGAGAACAGCGGGAACTTCCCAGCCAGAGGCTGGGGTACAGCGCCCCCCCCCAAAGTGACATAGGTCGCTGCATTAATTGGGGCAAGGGAGGTCTACTTTGGCTTTAGACCCTAAATATTTCTTACACTTAAATGTGGAATTTAGGCTCATCTCAAACCTGAGACAAAACACAGAAGGGGTCACATGTCTTTGGGGTTCCTTTTGGTAGCCCGCTGAGCAGCCGCAGGCCCAGGCACTCAGCCACACCAGCCCCTGGTGAACATGCCGCTCTCCACGATAACTCCAAGAAGGATGGGTGGCTCCCACGCTGATGTCGCAAAGCGCTCTGGGTGACAAGTCAGCCTAGGGCCAGTGCCATTGCATCCGTTCCCAGAGCACTGGCTGAGCCCAGAGTTGCAAGCTGCATGGACGCCCAAGGGATAGCCAGCCAGCCCCTTGCTCTGCAGGGGGGATGTTGGTGTGAGCCAGAGGATGACAGCGGGGATGCGTCCTGTGTTCCGGGCAGCTGGAGGATCTGCACGATGGTCCACTCACACTGCCGCACCACCACCACCATTTTCCAGGTTCCTGAGCACCCTAAGACCTGTCCAGTTTGAAAATAGAAACCCTCTCTTCTGCCTGAAGCTGGGGGTCCCTAGCCGCTATCCACCGAGAAGAAAACTACCTTTCCGGACAGCAGTTGGTGCTGAGTTTGATTACAGTGTGACCAGAACCAAAGGACAGGGTCAGCGGAGAGCTTGGACCCCCAGGGGAAGGCCCTTCTGCCTGCCTAGACAAACTACCAGCAGCACTTTAATGTACAGCGAGTCACAGGAGCGGGAGCCGTTAAACATTCTCAGCTTGGAAATGAGAGATGGTTCTGCAGGAGCAGTAACAGCGGGCAGCTGCCTGACTTCAAGGCAGCCAGAGACTCAGTGTCGGGCCTACTGAAGGTTGGGCCGTAAGCAACAGCAAGCTTGGACAGAGAGCCCCAGAGAAGATGGCCTGTCCTTGGCATCAAGCTTCCCACCTGGCCCTGGTCTGCAGAGCACAGAGAGCCCTGTCCAGGAAAGAGCAGGCAACCGCAGGGAAGGCGGGGCCACAGCTGCACGGGCTGCCCTCGTTGGACTGGACGCCAGTCAGTCACCTGGAGGCTGTGGTCACAGGAGAGCAGATGATCAGGTCGGATGAGTGCACACTCCACCCTCTGGCTGCTACCACTGAAGCCACCGGTCGTGTTCCCTCCCCACCCCCCATCCGCTACCAGTATGGAGAGCCTACTGCCCTCTTAAGCTGTCTTCCAAGCTCCCTAGCCAGTCATTTCTGTAGTACTAAACCGCAGGCTGTGTTTCGAAGGCCTTCTGTCTATTGCCTGGGAGGTTTCCGAGAAGTGGGTTTGGGGTGATAGTGTTTGGGTGAGTGGGTGGAGTTCCAGGTGGAGCTGCCCCATGAAGTGGGCAAAGGGCTCCATCTCACCTCTCATCTCTGTACCTGGCGTGAACTTGTCCTCTCCGCGTCCCTGCCCTGTGTGTGTGAGGTTAGGGAAATGGGACCAGGCTGAGGCAACAAGGGACATTAGTGCCTCCTGCTGGTCTTTCTCACCATCACCGCTTGCTCCACGGCTGTGTGCCGTCACCCTCCAACCCTCCAGGGCAGATTAAGATTGTCTGTGGACTATCATGGCAGGCACTGGGTGGGGGTAGGGGGGTCGCCATTCATCACATCTGTCGTCAGGTCTCCTCAGGCCCTGGCCAGTTTGCTCTCCTGGCTCCCAAAACATCATGATTTCCATAGTAGCAGACCCTCTTGCTGTTAACACGGTGTGGAAGGTACAAGAGGATGTGGAGGGAGAGAGTGGGAACACACTGTCCCAACGTCCTGCATGCTCTTCAGGTCCTGTGCCCCTGCTCAGGCAGCCTGAGCTGGGAAGGAGGAGGCAGGCCTAGGGCTGCTGCTCTGGGAACAGGATTTGGTCATCCACCAGGCAGCACCCCTGGCTTGTGCCAGCTTCTGCCCACGGCCTACAGCCGTAGATCCAGAATAGCCAGTGCTCAGAGCAGGTGTGCACAGCCAGCCAGGACATGCTCCCATGAGCTTTAAGCCACCAAGTGGAGTTCAGCTAAGCTATCTGTAGACTCCAAAGCCTGGATCAGGGGCCAGGGAGGCCATGGCCATCCACTGGGTGGACCCTGGAGGTTGCTAGGTGGACGCCAGCCCTGGGTTGGGGGAACAGCTCAGGCACAGATGTGAATCCTGGGGACCTGTCCCTCAGGGTGCGCAGGGGCTCCCATCTCTGGCACAGCTTCATCTGAGCTTGCCTTGTTTTGGTAAGTGTTCCCTGGCAGAACATGTGCCGTGCTGTCCACACATCCGCTCTCTGTTCTGCTTGGTGTCCAGTCTCACCAGACTCATAGATGCCGCAAGCATAGGAAGTCACCATGGTGACCGGCAGTGAAGGCACGCACCCCTGCCTGAGAGCTTGCCTGCCTGCTCTCCGTCCCTCCCTCCCTCCCTCCTTTCTTTTCTCTGTCTTACCGCCCTCTCTTATCTCTTTCTTCCTCCTTCCTCTCTTCCTCCCTCTCTTCCTCCCTCTCTTTCTCTCCTCCCTCCTTCTAGTCTCTCTGTCTTCTCCCCTTCCTGGCTTTCAGCCTGGCATCCCGAGCATGATAAACATGTCTGTATAATCAGCGTTGCCTTTGTGCAAAGTGGATATCCAACTCACTGGCCACGAGGAAGTCCCAACAGACCTTTCACCTGCTTTCTAAAATCCTTACCGCCTCCTAGCCCGTCCCACAGTCTCCCTGCCCCTTGCCCAGCCTGCTGGGGGTGGGGGTAGGATGAGGGGTGAGATAATAGGTACCACTCATCTTTCCTCTGAAAGGAGTGGCCTTCTAGAATATTCTGGGAGAGCTGGAAGTGGGTATGGTCAGAGGATGGGGTTAGGGTCTTCCTTTATAGAAGAGACCTTTGTGCAGTGGTAAAACAGAGCGGGGTGGATATTAGTTAATGCAGGAAGGGAACTTCCCACGGAGACAACAGGCAGTGGGATGGGATATTGCTGCTTTTCCTCAGAAGCTTCAGATTCTGCTTTAGACCCATGTGACTTCATCAGGCTTGAGGAATGTCGCCCACTCTGGGGTGGGCCCCCACCCTGCTTACCCAGCCCCTCCCTTCTCATCCGAGTAGCTCAGTGCCTGAGGTAGAATAAGCCAGAAAGTGACGTGAGCAGTGAGCATTCTGGCCAAAGAATCCTTGCATGTGGGGAGCGTCACACCCCATCACTACTGGTCCAGCCACCACGAATGACGACAGGGTAGCACCTCGTCATCTCTCTCCTCGCCTCCAGCCTCTCAGAATACCTCTGCCCTGCTGACAGCAGCCTCCCTCCAGAGTGGGGAGTCTCTGATACCCACTTTGGCTGGGAGGGGCCGGGAGGGCAGAGGATAGACAACAGCCAAGGCCTCCTACAACGTCCCCTCCTCCCCCCTTCTGCCACTCAGCCCTGTCCGCAGCTCCATGCTCTGTTTCATCGTGAGCTCCCTGCCCCAGGCCTGGGACTCAGGGTGGTCCTTGCATCCATCTACCTTGTCCGGCACTGGTTTCTATTTTGTCTCGTCCTTGGTTTGTGTTGGTTTGTCTTGTTTCGTTTCTCGCAGGGCCTTGAGCGTGCTGGGTGAGCTGCTAGACAAGTGCTCTATCGCTGAGCCACACTCCCAGCCCTTTCGACAGAGTCCACACTGCTGCCCAGGCTGGCCTCAAACCTGCAATCCTCTTGACTCCACTTCCTGAGTTGCTGGGGCGATGGGCCTATGTTCCACTAGGGCCCAGTGCTCCTTGTGTCTTCTCTCTGTACCAAAAGCTGCTACATTGGCGACACGGCAGGGTGTGGCCTAGATGCCCCCACAGAGCAGCCTGTGGCATCGGCTTCCCACAGTCCAAAAGCTGCCTGTGTATTCCCGGCTGCTGGTCCTGCCTGCTCCCCGCTCTGCCTGCTCCCTGCTTTTCTTTCCCACTGCTCCAAGCTTCCCTCTAGCCGGCTTCAGCACTGCTGCCTGCCACCACAGGGAACATTCTAGAACTACCCTCCAGATGGTCAGGAGCACAGCACCCTGGGCAGGGCCATCCCACAGATGAGGCCAGCCGCATGTCTTAGCCAGAGGTGCCATTTGAGCATGAGGTGGGACAGAGGGTCCCCTGAAGTTCTTGGTGGGAGGAAGTGGCGACAAAAGTAGCATGGCAAAAGGTAGGAGGGGTGAGCGGGCAGGACGGGAAGCTGAGGGTCACCCTCACCTCTTAGCCATCGTAGCTGGTACAGGCAGCGGTAAGGAGCCAGATCCCTTAATCAAGAGAATCTCCAAGAAGACACCTCAGTCCTCTGTGTACTTGCGTGGGCTGAGAAACCCCAGGGCCCGTGAAAAGCAGTGCGTGTGTTTCTGTACCTCAGTTAAGCCACCAAACGCACGCTGCCCAGTACCCCCCAGGTCCCCGGACCCCACCTTGTGAGTCCTGAGAGTCATCGGATTAGAAGGGCCTGCTGGTTTACTTGCTCCTTTGACTACTCACAAAGCAGGTGGTGTAGAGGAACCTGGGCCCAGGAGCTAAGGAGAGGCTCAGGTGCAGACAGTGGCCGGGCTGGGTCCACATCCCCCCCGCACTGTGCCCTGAGTCCCCAGGGCTGCGCTGACCCTCTGGAGCAAGCTTAATGATCCCCCAGGTATTCACGTTCTCTGTCCTGTACATAACCAAATGGCGCCTTGGCTTCTGAGTCTGAGTTAGCGAGTCTAGAACATTTGATTTTAGTTTGTACAATTGGGAACTTAAAAAAAAAAATCTAACATTATCAATTTGGCCCCCTCTCTCCCGTCTTCCCTTCTTAACGTCCTTCCAGATAGGCTTCTGGGATCCCAGGTGATTCCTGGGATTAGTTTGCTTGATTCCTGGGCTGGGAAAAGTGGTGGGGGCAGGAAGGAGAGACCCAAGCTGTCTTCCAGGTCTCGCCTCGAATTCCGCTGTGTCCCAGGTGGGGGGACAGCAGTTGTGCACGTGTGAGGGAGGGGCTAAAACCAATAGTGAAGTCATTCTTTTTCTTAACGGAATGATAATTCTGTAAAAGTAACGGGGGGTGGGGTGTTCAGGGAGTATGTGTGTGCGTGCGCATGTGTGGTTTTGTTTTTGTTTCTTTGTTTTTTTTTTTTGTTTTTTTTTTACAGTGGCTGTCTAAAGTATTTTCATGATATGTTTAACACATAGTGCTTTAAAAGCAGTGGTATCCTATGCGCTGGGAATCCCAGTTCCAGAGATGGGATGTGCCCCACCTCGGTGGAGGAAGGTCCCACCCAGGAGGCAGGAGTACGGGCTGGGATCAGAAAGGCCAGCCGACCCATGTCCCACAGCACCACCTGGGCGTTCATTTCAAACGGGATACAGTATTTTTTTTAAATAACAGAACCATCCTTTAAAGAAAAAAAAAAAAGTTTGACACCTGAATGTGATTTCTAACAATTATTAGACGTTAATGTTTTAAAGCTATAACAAAGTGGAAAATTTCTACTTTTCTTTTTCATTCATTTGAACTGTTCTTTTATCTATTTGATTGTTGTATGTGGGTGGGAAAGCTCTGTTTTCTCCTCTTAGCATTTGTTTCTATAACCAGAAATAAAAATTATATATTAAAGAGATGTACCCAAGGCTGTGAGTTGTCTCTGTGAGTAGGTGACTGTGGGGGGGCAGACAGACCAACAGACAGCCTAGACACACACCCCTGCTCCTGGGATCCTGGGAGTGAAAGACATTTTTCCCTCAGGCGCTTCAGAGATAGAAGGGAAATGGAGAGTCCTGCAGGTGCCGGTGATCTGAAGACTCTCCGGTCCCCTGAGTCATCTGAGCTCCAAGGATACAGAGATGGCTCACAAATGCCAAGGAAGGAGCTAGCCCATATCTCCCCTCTTGACACAGGTCCATAGCTGAGCCAGGGTGTGTCTGCAGGTGTCTGTGTGTCTTAGTTACTATTCTCTTTCTGTGAAGAAACACCATGACCAAAGCAACTTCTTATTTTTTTAAGGCATTTAATGTGTGGCTCACAATTCCAGGAGGTTAGTCTATTGCAAAGTGAAAAGTCCAAGCTCACTGGAAAGTTTGAGCTCACTTCCGGGTTTTGAAAAAACCCACCAATCACTGAGCCCAGAAACACAGCAATCCCTGAGCTCGAAATCCCACCAAACACTGAGCCAGAAACCTACCAGTCTCTGAGCTTGCCCAAGCTCAGAGCTTGAAATTCTCCACTACCCCTATCCTAGAAATTCTCACTCTGGAAATCTCCCCCCCAAAAAAACTATATAAGGCCACGATGCTGATCCGTTCTCTGTTGCTTTCCTGCCGCCAGGACACCTTTCCTCCCGGAGCTGTAACATTTCTACCAGGAAAACGTGTCACCTCAGAGCTGTAAAACTTCCATTGGGGACACCTTCCCCACTTCAGAACCGTGGGGATCCTTGGCTCCCGGCTGCCAGGATACCTTTCCTCTCATAGCTGAAACACATCTATGACCATCCTGTCAGGGAGCATGGCAGCAGACAGGCAGGCATGGTGTTGGAGCAGTAGCCGAGAGCTCACATGTTGAAACAACAACTAGGAGACAGAGAAAGCTAACTGGGAATGCCTTGGGCTCTTGAAATCTCAAAGCCCACCCTTAGCGACACACCTCCTCCAACAAGGCCACACCTCCTAATCCTTCCCAAACCGTTACACCAACTGGGAACCACACATTCAAATATTTGAGCTTACGGGAGCCATTCTGTTTCAAAACACCATGGCAGCTGCCTCAGTGGCCCTGGCATACATAGGTCCTTCTGACACTCAGCCAGATGAGAAGCTACCCATTTCTCTCCTTTTCTGTGTACATGTTGAGTGAGTATGCATGTGTGTGCCCGTGTGTGCGTTTGTATAAAGGCCGAGGACAACCTCAGCTGTTGTGCCTCAGGTGGTGTGTGTGTGTGTGTGTGTATGCTCTCATGTGAAGGCACAGGCACGCACTGGCCACAGGGGACATGGAGGTATGTCAGAGGACAACTTTCACATGCCTCCTGCCCTCACTTTCCACCTGTGTGAGACAGAATCTCTTCACCATTGCACAAACCAGAGAAGCTGGTCCTCAACTCCTTCACATTTCCTGTTAGGTGTGTTGGGATTGCAGATGCTCACACTATTGTGCATAGCTTTTATGTGTGTTCTGGGGACCCAAACTCGGCTTGTCTGCCTTGTGTGGCAATTTTCCCTGCCCCACCTTGTTCTTTGAGAAAGGGTCTCTCACTGGCCTGGGACTTACCAAGTAAGCTAGTCTGGCTGGCCAGCAAAACCCGGGGATCCTCCTGTCTCCACTTCCAGTGCTGGGATTACAAGTGTGTGCCTTATTTTTACATGGCCGTCTAGGGATAGAACTCAGGTTCTCATGAAGAAAAGCACGCTATCAATTGAGCCACCTTCACTTCTGCCCATTTCTTCCTGAAGCCTTGTTTATTCTAGGTCATAGGCACTAGGCATTGACAACAGCCAGACAGACACTGGCTGGTTCAAGTTCCCACCGTGACAGCTCCTGTCAGCTTTTTCTGCGTGTGAACAAGCATCCAGCTCCCAACACAAACGAGTGAATGGGGCCAGAGCCTCCTCGTCTCAGAACCCCAGGCTAGCAAGGCACTCAGTGTGTTTACAGCAGAGGGCCTGAATTTGTGTGTGTGTGTGTGTGAGAGAGAGAGATGTGTGATATGTGCGCCTGGATATTATGGTGCTCGGAATTCAAGCTCTAGTCCTTATGCTTGAACAGCAGGCAATTTACTGAGCCGCTTCCCCAACCCTTCTGTTTTTTACTCAAAACTAGTTTCCACGAATGAGATCTTCAAATAACCTGCTACAGACTTTTGAAACCAGGGTCTGTTTAGTTATCCACTAATTACCACCAAACACTGCCGACTAAATATCGTTCCGTGGGTATGCATGTGTGTGTAGAGGGAGAATGAATGATCAATCCTCGGCACACAGGTTTGTTTTGCTGAGGATGCAGTCCAGGCTGGACAAGAGCTCTACCACCAAGTCACGCCCCCGGCCCCTCACTAGGGGATTCTAGGCAGGCATCTACTGCTAAGCCATGTCCCTAGTCATCTCTCCAGGCCCAGAGTCGTTCCGGGATCACAGGCATCTATTCCGGGGCCAGATGCCCCGGGTCACCATGCCCTGGGTCCCAGGGTTCCCTGGCAGAGGTGGATAGATGCCCGGGAGCTAGTCCGGAACCGGCTTCCGCGCTGCAGCTCATTGGCCCACGGCCTCGGCCCCGCCCACCTGACGCGGCACCGGAAGCCGGTCTAACGCTAGCACACGCTCCTCCCGCATGATGTGGCACCCGAAGCCGACAGCTCGCGCTCCGGGTTCTCCCACGTGACGCGGCCGGAACGTGGGAGGGATGTACTGGGGGCGAGAGGGAGGGGTGAGAGCGACGGAACGCAGTCGGGGCACGTGACACGTCATGTGACGCGACCCCGGAAGTCCGCGGCAAAGCTTTGGATGCCGGTGGGCTCCGGACTTGGGAGGGATGTTCTCGGCGGGCGCGGAGAGTCTGCTGCACCAGGCCAGGTTTGCGGGTCGGGGCCGGGGCCGGGGGGCGCAGCCGGGGAGGGACGGGGCGGCGGTGGCCCCGCGGCGCGGCTCGGGTCTCAGCTGAGAAATCCGCCCCACCGCGTCTGGCGCCAGCCTAGCTCCGGCCCTGCGCCGAGCGCCTCGGTTGCGCCTTCCTTCCCAACTAGCCGGTCCAAGACTTGATGGCCTGTAATGAAAAGAACGAAAGGTAGTCAGAAGCCCAGACCTGGCGCGTTTAGTAAATTAAAAAAGCAAAGGGACAAATCCGATCTCTGAGCTGGGCCATTTGTGTGCAAAAATTAGGTTCGGTCCCTGGGACCTGCATGGAGGAAGGAGAAATAATTCCCGCGAGTTGTCTTCTGATCTCCACTCGGGCGCCCCACATACACATAAATTAATAATTTTTTTTAAAACTCCCAAGATAATTCTAAGATCTATTAGGAAAGTGGTGAGCCAGCCACACAGTCTGCCCAGGCTCCCACAGTCCTCCTCACCTGCGGTAGTGGGTAGATTCGTTTGCGGTGTGTTACATGGGGACTTTCATGTTGGTCAGTATTTACCTTCTCATGCCAACACGAGTGTAAACGTTTCCCTACTCAAATTCCTGTAGTGGAACACTTGGAAGAAGTTTTTGTTATTTTGGTTTCTTTAAAAACGCAAAATGGCATTTGGATTAGGTTTGCGTTCCCACCCCAGGTGTGGTAAATGATTATGAGTTGGATTTGGAATGCTTGCTGCAGTTGGCTACAATTTGGTTAGGTGCAGGCGTTCTGGCACCTGTAGCTTGTTTTGGAGATTGTGCATCGCTTAGCTTTATGAGAACTTTTGGCTTAGAACATAAAACAATCTGAAGCCCCGAGAGTCGTGGTGGGTGTTGATTGGTGGTTTGTTGGTTGGGTTGTCATCGTTAGTGTGTTAATTCTTAAAAGAACAAAGGCTGGAGGGGGTGAGTTTACAGACCATGAGCTGAGATGCCAGTCTGATTCACTGTCAGCTAGTCCTTCAAGCTTAGGACAGCCTAAAAGAGGCTGTGAAGATTTCTCCCTTTCTCTCATTCTATATCAAGGCCGCCTGCAAAAGCGGTGAAGATTTCTTTCCTTCCTTCCGTTCTCTTTTCCTAAATTGAGGGTAAAAGATTGTGGCGTACTGCTACAAAATTCTACTCAGGGTCATGGGGTGGGTGAAAGGCAGAGGGACTCATTGAAATTGTTTCTGCCCCGGGACGGTCCCCCGGAGCCGTGGGGAGCTGTGGGAGAATTAGGTCAGTGTCTTAAAGCTGTACTGAAGCTGTAGCCGCACAGGATTTAGAGCATCTCTAGTCTGGTCATTTCATCCTCTGCCTCTTAGCATATGTGGCTTATCACCATGCCCCAGTTAGGCACAACCCTGGACCAGTATGTGTCTCCATTTCCTCACCCGCCCTCTTCTGTGGGTACCTTCTGTGGGTGGCAGATGTAAAAACCAGAGCAGGCCAGGGTGGTGGGAAAGCTACAGTGGATCATCCTACAGCCTTCCAAGAGGACCAGGAAACACAGTAATAGCAGAGGCAGAGGCTACCTGTCTTCCTTTTGGTTTCCAGGAGCCAAGTTCAAGCAGGTTACAGGCAGGTCCAAAATGGGGGCAGTGCCCAAACTGTCAGCCCTGTCAGGAGACCACAGTGGGGCTGTCAGCCATGGTTTAGGAAGTTGGGGCTCACACCAGAGCCCACAAGCACCTCATCCAGTAATTACATTTTTTTAAAAATGGGGGATAGTTGAGAGAGTCTTACAGTGTGGCCCTGTCTGGCCTGGGACTCACTATGTAGACCAGGCTGGCCCCAAACTCACAAGATCCAGCTGCCTCTGCCTCCCATGTTCTGGGGTTAAAGGTTTGGGGTGGAACCCAGGGCTGTGTGCATCCAGGCAAGTGTGCTACCGCTGAGCTGCAGGCCCAGTCCTCCTCTCCATGCTGTCGGGCTTGGAATAGAAGCCAAGAAACAGATTTCCACACTGATGCTTGGTTCAACTTCAGTCTAGTCAAGTTAAGCCAGTGGCGTCGAATTATATCGGGCCTACCTTGCACTCTGCTGTAACCTTTGCTCTTCAGTATAGAAGTTTCATATTCCCTTCTCAAAAGTGGGAGGCTTCACTGGAGAATGTTTGAAAAGCATCTTGGGAGTGCTGGCAACGGAGCTCAGAGGTAGAGTGCTTCCTTTTATATGTAAGACCCTGGGTTCAAACTCCCATCGCTGCAAATTAAGGGGGAGTGGGGGAACCGGGCATGGTGGTGCACACCGTGGATCTTGGGAGGGTGACGAAGGAGATGAAGGGTTTCAGTCTGGGCTACGGAGTAAGTTCAGGGCTAGCCAACCTGGGCTACATAGCAAGACTCTGGGGGAGGGGAGAGAGGCTACTTGTATTAAACTTTCTGACTTTTGAAAGGCTTATAAAACATCTTACTTAATGTGGCGGCTCATTTTTATAATATCAGCAGCTTGGCTCTAAGGCAGGAGGAGCTCTGTAAGCCCCGGGCTAGCCTGGGCTACAAAGTGAGGCCCTGTCTCATTTTGCCATTGGAACAACATAACAGAGTTGTGTTTGTCACCGTTAAGAGGCATCACAAGGAAGCTGGGGGTGCTGCACCTCAGTTCCAGGGGAGGAACTGCAGGAACACCGGTTCCTATAATTCATCTCCGGGCGTTATGAGCCAGGGTGACTGTTTCCTGCTTTAAATGTGCTGGTTAGGGATAGTGTCCCCTGGCTGGGACACGCCTGTGGCTTAGGGCAGCACCATGGTCTCCCTTTCTTCCTTAGGGAGATCCAGGATGAGGAGCTGCAGCGCTTCTGCTCCCGGGTCACCAGACTGCTGCAGGAAGCCCCGGGGCCAGCCGCCGTGGATGCCCTGCAGAGGCTCTTCCTCATCGTCTCAGCCACCAAGTATCCCCGGAGGTGAGTGGTTTCCTGTGCATCCACCAGGCAGGTCCCAGCCGGCTTCCCTGGGGTTCCAGTGTACTTGCCACAGGCCCGACATATCACATGGTGTTGTCTCGCCCTCCAGGCTGGAGAAGATGTGTGTGGACCTGCTGCAGACCACCGTGTGTTTGCCCACCAGCCCTGAGCAGCTTCAGGTCCTCTGTGCCGCTGTCTTGAGAGAGATGTCACCTTTTGACGACTTGGCCCTGTCCTGTGATCACACCCAAAACCCCCGGCAGCTCAGCCTTGTGACCTCTGTGCTCTTGGCCCAGGTAACACAGTTGCCACCATGGGGGTGGGGCATGTGTTTCTGGAGGTTCTAGAGCCTCAGGAATACATCAAGCTGCTCCGTGACCCTCCATGCGCCATGCGCTACAATGACCCACTCCCCTTGGAGGGTCTAACAACTACCTCAGGTGTACATAGTCGCCTGCCCTCCCACACTCTGTTGATAGCTAAGTCAGACTTCAGGGCCGGGCTACCTGTTAGATACTCATAAACATCCCTTCAGTTAAAGAGCGACTGCAGTGTGCTTTCCAGATGTTTCCAAAGCACACATGCTTTCTGGGGCTCGAACTCTGGTCCTCGTGCTGGTAAAGCGAGTTCTGAACCATGTCCTCGGACCCCTGTCCTGCTTTGAAGGGAGACAGAAAAGGAGAGGTCAGCTGCGTGAGCCAGCGCATCTTCAAGATCCTCGAGAACCGGCAGCCTGAGGGGCCCAGTGTCAGGCACCTCCTCCCTGTCCTGTCCAAGGTCATCGGCCTGGCTCCAGACACCCTCACTGAAGGTACTGGACACCTCTTCCCCCTGAAGTCTTCCTGGCTCCCTTCCCACCGCGACTGTAGCGTAGGGTGTGGCGGAAGGGAGATTGAGCTGTCGGGAGAACCCCGAGTAGCTTGCCAGGTTGCACTTGTGGTATGGGCTTTAGTCGAGCCCCATTTTGTCTTGAGCGAACTCAGCACCACTGGGAGTGTGGAGATTTAACTTCACCTCCCTGAACCCCTTCCCTTCCCCACAGACCAGACCAACCTGCTCAGCAAAAGGCTGGTGGACTGGCTGAGGTACGCCAGCACCCAACAAGGGCTCCCATACCCGGGGGGCTTCTTTTCCACACCCAGGACCCGGCAGGTGAGTCCCAGCTGCTTCGGGGTCTCAGGGAGCTAAGATCACAAAATCTCTGTCACAGGCTGGGAATGTGGCCCAGTGGGCCTTGGCTTCAAGCCAAGAAGCATATAAACTGAACGTGATGGTGCACACCACACACTCCAGAACCATGGAGAGGGACACAAGAGGATCAGAGGATCAAAGTCATCCTCAGCTACATAGCAAGTTTGAGGACAGACTGTTCCCCAAAACAAACCGACCCCAACAACCCATTCTCTCTTCTGGTAGCATCCCATGTGTGGATACCACACGTAGCCAGTCTCAGCAGGCAGGCTCCCGTGGACTTCCCTCATCGCTGTTTCCACCTCAGAGTGGGGGAGCGCCCCGGGATGGGGAGTACACTTTGAGTCTGGCCAGCTGTAGCTCCCCAGCCTAAGTGCCTCCTGCTCAGTGCTTGCAAGACAGACATCCGAGCAGGAGGCAGTCCCGTGTGTCTTTAGGTCATGGGGTGGCTTTGTCTGGGTCTAGGTGTGTGGATAAACCCTGCAGTACAACCATTGGAGGGGGCGGTAATGCAGGCCCCTGGACCACGCTGGAGCTCACAGCCTCACCCGATTTCTGCTCCCCTGAGTAGTTCATGAGCCCACCAGGCTGGTCCCCAGCCCTGCAGCCCCCTGTGCTTCCTCCCACAGCCGGGTCCCATCACTGAGGTGGATGGAGCAGTAGCTTCTGACTTCTTCACAGTGCTCTCCACAGGCCAGCATTTCACAGAGGACCAGTGGCTGAACATGCAGGCCTTCTCCATGCTTCGGAAATGGCTGCTGCACAGTGGCCCTGAGGCCCCGGGCAGTCCGGATGCAGGTGCGCCCAGGGTGGGACAGAGAGCACTGTGGCTTGGGTGCAGGTTGGGGGAGAGCAGGAGGCAGCTGTGCACTAGATGGATTCCACAGGTGTCTGGAGGCCAAGCAAGGCGTGTGATGAGTTTGGAGGCCAGCCACAGGCCCGCTGACCGCAGGACTAACTGAGCACACATCCTGGAGCCTTTGTAGGCATACCAGTGTCTCTACGAGGTATTTCCAGAGAGCCAGATGGATCGTCCAGAGCAGCCATTCACACAGACTTGTCTGATCTTTTCCCATCTGCAGACTTGGTTTCTGGTCAGAGTGAGCTGCTCTTGATGGTCTGTGCACCCGAGCCCAGCACTTGGGATGTGGAAGGCAGGAGAATCAGGAGTTCAAGGCCAGTCTCAGCTACATAGTTTGAAGCCAGCCTGGGCTATAACCCAGGCTGTTTTGAAACACTGTCTCAAAAACAACAAACACAAAACTAAGCCACATGTAATAATCCATACCTGTCACGCAGCACTTGGGACTCTGAGGCGAGAGGATTATAAGTTTGAGACCAGCTTCTGTTACATAGCAAGACCCCGTTTTCATACGCTGAAAACCAAACAGAACAACAAGCAGCCCAGACAAATCTGTGCATCCAGCGCCAGGTGGCAGCTGCTCATTTTGGGTGACCTTGAGCACTCTGGGAGGCCACTGGGGCATGTCCTCTGCCCAGCCTGCCTGTCCACACTGGCCATCAAGAGTGTTCTCTCCTTCAGATGATAAGTCGGAGCTGGAGGGCTCCACCCTGTCCGTGCTGTCTGCAGCCTCTACTGCCAGCCGCCTGCTGCCCCCTCGGGAGCGGCTGAGGGAGGTGGCCTTCGAGTACTGCCAGCGCCTGTTGGAGCAGAGTAACCGGAGTGAGTCCTGGGTACCAGTACCTGGCCTTGCCCACATTGTCCAGGGTGGGATTGAGGCAGCAGACCGAGCTGGTGGGGGCCGGGATAGGGTGGAGGGGTGGAGAGACAGCTCAGCAGTTAAGAGCACTTGCTCTTGCAGAGGACCTGGGTTCAGTTCCAGCACCCACATGGTTTCGCAGTAACTACAGGTCCAGAGGATCTGGCGCCATCTTCTGGCCAGCCACGTGGTCCACATATGTAACATGTAGATAAAACACCCGTTCACATGCATGCACCTTGTGTGCAATACTCCCCACCCCCGTCTTGTCACACTCACTGTCTGGCTTCAAGTTTCTGGGGCACAAGCTGCCTTGTAGTGGGGCTATTTGGAGACAAGTCCACTTTCTTGTTCCAGGAGCCTTGAGGAAGGGGGACTCTGACCTACAGAAAGCTGTAAGTGGCCTGCAGAGTGTCTGGGGCGGGTGCCGCCTGGACCCTCCAACACAGCTCAGTGTCCCTGCAGTGCCTGGTGGAAGCTGTGTTGGTGCTGGACGTGCTGTGCCGGCAGGACCCCTCCTTCCTCTACCGCACCCTCTCCTGCCTGAAGGCCCTGCATAGAAGGCTGGGTGAGGACCCTGGCAGCGAGCGTGCACTCGTGCCCCTTGCTCAGTTCTTCCTGAACCATGGTGAGTCTGGGTGCATGGGAAGCAGACTACAAGGAGCCATTTCTTCCAGACACTAAGGGGCAATTACATTTACATTTTTTTTTTTTTAAATTTATTGGCAGTGCTGGGCATGGAACCCAGGACCTTTACATACAAGGCAGGTGCTCTACCACTGAGCCATACCCCAGCCCCTCACTGGGAGATTCTAGGCAGGTGCTCTACCATTGAGCCACACCCCAGCCCCTCACTGGGGGATTCTAGGCAGGGGCTCTACCACTGAGCCACACCCCAGCCCCTCACTGGGGGTTTCTAGGCAGGTGCTCTACCACTGAGCCACACCCCAGCCCCTCACTGGGGGATTCTAGGCAGGGGCTCTACCACTGAGCCACACCCCAGGCCTCTTTTGATTGCTTTGTTTTATTTTTACTTGGTTGGTTAGTTGGTTGGTTTGGTCTTTCTTGTTTTGAAACAGTGTCTCATGTGTAACTCTGGTTGGCCTGGAACTCATGGAGATCCACCTGCCTCTCTGTCTCTCAGGTGCTGAAGTTAAAAGAATATTCCATCACACCCAGCCTCTATTTTGAATGAATTCTCACAAAGTTGCCCAGGCTGGTTTTGAACTTGTGACACTTCAGCCTCCTGAGTAACTGAGATTATACAGTTCTGTGCCAACATGCCCAACCTCTTGCATCTTTAAACACAGAACTGAGCTCAGAACACTACCATGACCCATGGGCCCATGAAAGTCAGAAGTCGAGGCCTACCACCTTCCTGACAGTGTTCCCCGTGGTTTGTGCCCTGTGATCTCAGGGAGGTGGCAACGTCTCCAGGAGGCTTTTCCTGTCCTGAAAACACTTGCAGCCCTGGAGGCTCAGCCAGGCTGACTTCCGGCCCACAGCAGAGAATCCTTACCCCAAGTCACTGCAGGTGCTGTAGAGCCTAATACCCTGGTGGTGTCTGCTGTCTTTCAGGGGAGGCAGCCGCCATGGACGCTGAAGCTGTCTACCAGCACCTGCTCGGCAGGCTCCCTTCTGAGCGCTTCCACAGCCCAACCCTGGCCTTCGAGGTCATACACTTTTGCACACACAGCCTGGCTCTGTTGGACCCCCACTTCCTCAGCCTTCTCAGGTTGAGCTTCCCTAGTCTGTTCAAGGCACGTGTGGGCCTCCTTGGGCATGGGCTTAGGGCTTCTCTCCTCCTCAGTTGATCTCAGTTTGAGGTGCAGGGTGAGATGTCGGGGCTGAGGCTTCCCATGTATCATAACATACAAAGAGCCAGCACAGCCACATGGGAGCCAAGCATGGCGCTTCATACATGTGATCCCAGCACATGAGAGGCTGAGGCAAGAGCATCAGAAGTAGGAGTTCAAGGTCTGCTTCAGGTACATAGCCATTCCAGACTAGCCTGGGCTATGTGGCACAAGCTGGATGTGGTAGCACACGCCTTTAATCCCAGCACTCAGGAAGCAGAGGTAAGAGGATCTGCAAGAGATGGGGGCCAGCCAAGTCTAGATAGCAAGTTCCAGGATAGCCAGGGCTACATAGAGAAACCCTGTCTCAAAAACAGCAACAAACAAAAAGAAGAACCTAAGAACTAGAGAGAGAGCTCAGAGGTTAAGAGCACTGGCTCCTCTTGCAGAGGATCTGGGTTCAAGTCCCAGCACATGGCAGCTCACAGCTGTCTGTAACTCTAGTTTCAGGGGATCCAGTGCACTCTTCTGGCCTCTTCTGGCACTTCAAGCGCACGGTGTCCATACATACATGCAGGCAAACCACTCCTACACACATAAAATAATCTCTAAAATAAAAAAAGCAAACAGATTAAAGTCATGTGTAGGCAGGAGACTGCATGACTGACTGAGCTGGCCAGCTCCGGTTTTGAGATACTTACGCTCTGGGAATCCAGCTTCCCGTGTGCCAAAGGGCAGGTGTGAGCGATCATGCCTGGCTTAGCCCGTGACATTACTCTGGCTGATGCTTCTGTCTATTAGTACCAGCCTGTGATGGGTCTTTGGGGGTGGGGAATAGGCATGCACATGTGTACTTGTGCTTAAGCCAGAGGTCAGCCTCAGGTGGTGGCCTCTCTTTGATCTGGGACTCTCCAAGTAGCCTAAGCTGTCTGTCTAGCAAGCCCCAGGTATCTGCCTGTTCACCTGCCCAGTGCAGGGACTGCAGCATGCACTACCACGCCTGGGGTTTTTACTCAGGTTCCGGGGGATAGAACCAAGATCTCCTACCCCAAAATGCAGTCCTCTTTTTAAAGGAAAAAAAAGGTAATTCAGAAATGGCTACCTTCATTTATTGCTGACACAAAATTGGCTGTAGAAGGCAGAATAAAATGGCCAAAGATGTCCAGAGAGATGGCTCTAGTGGGTAAAGACACTTGCCGCCAAACCTGACAGTCGGAGCTCTGTCCCTGGAACCCATGTGGTCAAAGGGAGAAATAACTCCTGCAAGTTGTCCCTTGGCTTCCACTCGTGCGTATGTGTGTGCACACTCACGTTAGTAACAGTAAATAAAATCCTCAAAACATAGCCCAAGACAGCCAGCCTCATCACAGGCAGTGAGGGGGCAGGGTGAGCACAGGTACCCCTGCCTGGAAGGAGTGTCTGTCTGGTGTGAGTGAGCCTCCTGCCTTGTCTGAGCCACTGCGTGCCTCCCGCAGTTCCTGGCTTGGAACAGCCCTCCCCTCACGGCCGAGTTCTCGGTCCTGCTGCCCGCTCTGGTGGACTCTGGCACTGCCCTGGAGATGTTGCACTCGCTGCTTGACCTACCCTGCTTGACCGCCGCTCTGGACCTGCAGCTCAGGTGGGCCACTCTGCTCTCTTCACTGCTTCCAGCCCCCTGGACCAGGGCCCCTGCAAGGCTCCATCCTTTGCCACCCACCCAGGGCAGGCCCTGCGTCCCTAAGTTCCTGGTGTTCAGCAGGAGGAGCCTCCCGTGTTCTCCAGCCCAGAGTCCTGCCCCAGCCCTGAGAGCCTCTGTTAGGACAGCGGGTGCCCTGGCCTCAGGCCAGCTAGAGCTCTGGTTGGCTTGTGTTGAGAGTTGCATCCCAGCCTAGTTTCTGCCCTCCCAGGTCCGCACAGACCCCATCGGAAAGGCCACTTTGGGATGCCTCCCTCAGGATCCCCAGCTGCCTGGAGGCCTTCCGGGACCCACAGTTCCAGGGACTCTTCAGGCACCTGCTTCGTCCCAAGGCCAGTGGCTCCACAGAGAGGTGGGATCCTGTGCCAGCCATAGTCTGCTGTGGGCTCTGTGCCAGAGACAGAACTGTGTCCTCACCCCCGCCTGCTGTCCCCATCACGCAGCCCTGGGCATGGAGGGACTACTGGGCCTGGGGCCCACTGATCTGGCCCTCAGTTGGTGCTTTGACCACTTCCTTAGCAGATGGGGAAACTACGGCCTATGTAGCACATTCAGGGGAGTGGGAGAACCAGGAGTGGCCTGAAGGCCTCACAACTCACCTGCTGTCCTGGGAGCTCTGCCAGCTGTCTCCTGGCCACTTGAGCCCCATGGAGCACGTGATCCCAAGGAGCGTGAACCTTGACCACCTGGCTGGCCACAGCACCCCTCCTGGTTGTGGTGGGCACTCAGTAGCCCCCACTGTATCCCCAGACTGACGCCACTCCACCAGCTGCTGAGGCCCATGGCCAGCTGTGCCCGGGTAACCCAGTGCGCGGAGGCAGTGCCCACCCTGCTTCAGGCTTTCTTCTCAGTGGTGACTCAGGTAAGCCCACTGCCCAGGCCCTCATGTATCAAGTAAGAGAGATGGGGAAAGGGCTGCTCAGCCCTCAGGACGGGGCACGTGACCCTTGAGTCTGGCGGCACAGCTTGTACCCCAGTTCCCTAGGGCTCCCATAGGGTTCCCGCTGCCTGTGTGTTCACAGCTTGGCTGACCGGAACCCATAGAACCCCCTGGGGATAGGCTAGCGACAAAATAGGGCAGTTAGGGGTCACTCTGACAGAGCCTTGGCCTTGGGGAATAGGCTTACCTTGTTTTGTTTCACTGTCTTTCTGTATAACCCTCCTAGCCGGGAGTCGACTGTGAACTAGACTGGCCTCGAACCCTCAGACCCTGTTGCCTGTCTCCTAAGAGCTGGGTTAATTAGTGCACCATTCTGCAGCAAGCAGGGTTCTAAAGGGAAGGTGCAGGGCAGGAGCAGGCTGGGGAAGCTGGGGCCTGAGTCCTCTCCCAGCCCCTAGTCCCCAGGTTCTCGGGAAGGTAGGCAGTAAATGAGTTTCACCCCTAGGTCATGCTCCTCCTCTCTGGCCTCACTCCTCCTCTGTGGCCTCACCCCTCACTGAGGGCGGAAGATAACAGAGTCCACTGCTCAGGACTGAGCCTGTCTCTTGTTCTTGATCCCAGTTTGCCGATGGGGCCCTGATCAACCAGCTGGCACTGCTGCTCCTGGAGAGAAGTGACTCCCTCTACCAGGTCCCTCAGTATGAGGCCCGTGTGCACGGGTATGCTCACAGCCCTGGCAGGGTCACCAATGCCCATGGCACACCCAGACCAGATCCCTCTGCTTCCCCTGTTCTGCCCACAGGCTAGGGCCTTGAGCACTGTCCTAATCCTGCCAGTTCTCACCCGACTTGCATCTCGACCCCATTCAGAACATTCTAGTGTCAGCCTTCCTCCTAGACTGTGTCCTTTCAAGGTTGGCTAGTGTCTCTATTGCAGAGGTTCCTGTCTGCTGAGGTCCTTTTTCTTTTGTGGGGTGGTATTCATGCACTCCCCCATCCTGGGGATGAAACCTAGGGCCACTTGAATGCTAGAGAAGTGTTTTACCACTGAGCCACGCCCCCAGCCTCTCACTGGGGGATCCTAGGCAGGCGTTCTACCACTGAGCCATACCCCAGCCCCTCACTGGGGGATCCTATGCATGTGCTCTACCTCTGAGCCACACCCCAGCCCCTCACTGGGGGATTCTAGGCAGGGGCTCTACCACTGAGCCACACCCCAGCCCCTCACTGGGGGATTCTAGGCAGGTGCTCTACCACTGAGCCACACCCCAGCCCCTCACTGGGGGATTCTAGGCAGGGGCTCTACCACTGAGCCACACCCCAGCCCCTCACTGGGGGATCCTAGGCAGGGGCTCTACCACTGAGCCACACGCCAGCCCCTCACTGGGGGATCCTAGGCAGGCCATCTACTCTTCAGTTTTATGATTGGTTTCATTCCAGACTAGGCTATCCTAGAACTCAACAACATTCCTCCTGTCTCACTCTCGAGTAGCCTGAATTTCAGGCAGCCATGTCCCCAGTGGAGTGCAATGCTTTCTGTGGGTGGCAGTTCTTATCTCCCTGACTTCAGCCAGCTGTTCCTGGCTCTGCGACTCCCATCAGATAGGCTGGGGTCGTGTCTGCCCTGAGCACACACACAGGGTTCCCACTCTCTTGGCAGGGTGCTGAGCTCCCAGCTCCTGGTGCTGTGTAAGCTGAAGCCGTCACTGGTGGTGGAGTTGTCACGAGAGCTGCTGGAGTTTGTGGGGAGCGTGAGCTGCATCCGCAGCCGCGCCAGCATGTTCACCTGCGTGGTAAGCACACACCCAGTTCCCACCATTGGCCCAGGAATCCCACCATTGTGCTGAGCCTCTGTTCTGGGCTTAGGTGTGGGCCATTGGCGAGTACCTGTCTGTGAGCTGTGACAGGAGGTGCACGGTGGAGCAGATCAACAGGTTTTTTGAAGCACTCGAGGCCCTGCTATTTGAAGTCACCCAGTCCCGCCCCTCGGCCGACCTGCCCTGCTGTCCCCCACAAGTGGTCACAGCTCTCATGACCACGCTGACCAAGCTGGCTTCGCGGAGCCAAGACCTGATCCCAAGGTACCCCGTCAGGGAGCATAGAGCGGGAACCCAGGGTGGGCAGCAATGGGGCGCTCTAGGGAACTGGTCCTTGGCAGCTAGGTAGCTGAGTCCCTCTCTTCCCCAGGGTATCGCTGTTCCTATCTAAAATGCGGACCCTGGCACAGAACCCAGCCACCAGCTCCATGCACAGTGAGGAGGGTGCAGAAGCCATCCGGACCCGGGCCACAGAGCTGCTGACTCTGCTGAAGATGCCCAGTGTGGCCCAGTTTGTGTTCACACCCACTGCAGGCGTGTGCCAGCCTCGCTACCACCGAGACACCAACGTGGCCCTGCCTCTGGCCCTGCGTACGGTCAGCCGGCTGCTGGAGAAAGAGGCTGGCCTGTTGCCAGCTTGAAGGGACAGTCGCCACCTGAACACTGGCTACAGCTTAAGAGCCTGGGTGGTCGGCCTAATCCTGAAGCTGAGCTTCAAGTTTGGGTGACTTAGGAGTGGGGAGGGAGGCGGACATAGCCCTCAGGGAGGGGTCATAGCCTTCTGGGGACGAGCCGTCCAGCCTTGCCCCTGTGGCTGGCCCTGCTCAGCCTTGAGCAGCTGGTAGGTGGAGTGCTCCTTCCTAGGCTGAGCAGAAGCGGCCTAGTCTGCTGGCTGCTCTGACTCATTTCTGGAGTTCTGAGCAGGGAGCAGTTCAGGAAAAATAAACTTTAAAATTATTTAATATTTATGTGTAGGTGCATGCACATGAGGATCAGGAGACAATCTTTGGCGTTCTTTCTCTAGACCATATGGCTGGTTGTCTGGATTGGCGACAGGTGCCTTTACCTGCTGAGCCATCTTGCCTGCCCCCAAATAAACCTTTAAGTGCTCCATACAACTGAGCTCTCTGCCCTCCTGGGACTGGGAGGTAAACAGGGAACCCAGCCATGGCCCAGGCCTGGGCTTCTGCTCCCTGACCCTGCCCTCTGCATAGGGATATCCCGGTTATGTGACCAAAGTGAGTGATCAGTGTGCACAAAGCCCCAAGTATAATCCCCAGGGTAACCCTGGGCATGGCAGTGCACACCTGGAGGGTTGGAAGTTCAAGATCATCCTTGGCTAAGTAGCAACCTGGAGGGCAGGCTGGGCCTGAAAGATGACTCAGCACATAAAAGGCCTGGCCCCATAAGTCTGATAACCCAAGTTTAACCCCCAGATCCCATGTGTAAGGCCATGGCGTGTGCACACCTGCAGAGGGGGAGCATCAGTTCAGAGCTCATGGGCTGCTAGCCTGGGGTACACAGAGCAGCAGACCAAGATGGAAGCAAGAACCAAACTCCCAGAAGACATGCTATTCCTTCCTCATGCACACAAGACATTTTAAAAGCTACATAAAATTCAGGAAGTGCACATGAGGATGCAGGTCCTCCAGGGTACGCAGACAGGAGGGGGTTGCCTAATCACACTGCTTTGGAATTCAGGGTGTGAGAGGCTAGGTGCGGAGGACTCCCATGTGCTCCCATGTCCTGCACAGAAGCGCCCAGGTCTCATTCTGGCGCTCAAGGCTCCAGGGCCCTGCTTCAGCCTTTTGGCAGTTTCCCTGAGCCCTGGGCTGGGCTGAGCTAGAGAAGCTCATAGCAGGCATGGCTCAGGTACTGACAGTACACGACCACTAGATGGCACCACCGCCTTCTCGCCATTGCCACCAATAGCTCCACCCTCACTTGAGTTTCTGGGCTCTGCTTTTATAGTTCTGTCTCTGCGTCTGGAGCTCCCTAAGGAAAAACTGGTTTAAGGATGCAGCGGAGGTCCATGGCTACTTGGGGTGCTCCTACGCTGACCACATGATAACTACAGCCTATGTGGGCCTTATGTCCAGGTTTATGATGAGGGAAACCTTTGTTGTCACTAGACCTGCTATGCCCTGAGCAAACCCCTTCCCTGCGCTGGGCCTGCACAGATGTGCTCAGAGAGTGGCCCTCAGTGTGTCTGCCTTGTGCTGCCTGTGCCCTGTGAGGGACCTTGCAACAGGGCCAGGGGGACAGTGGTATTTGCTGTGCCCTCCAGTCAGGGACATGGTGGTTTAAAAAAAAAAAAAAAAAAAAACCTTTTGTGTGTGTGTGTGTGTGTGTTTTGCCTTCAAGTATGTCAGTGCACCGCGTGCATGCAGAAGTCAGACGGCATCAGACCCACCAAAACTGGAGTTAAGAGTTGTGAGCCACGACATGGGTCCTGGGAATCGAACCTAGGTCCTCTGGAAGAGCAGCTAGTGCTGTTAAACACTGAATCTCCAACATCCTCCATAGTCACGGGCAGAATTCAGGTGGCCTCACTGCCCCTACACACGGAGTTGATAAGACCATGCCAGCATGTTTGAAAACACACCGTCCTTTTCCAGGTAGACTCCAGCCAAAGCTAAGTGCCCGCTCAGACGGCAGGGGCTGCCCTAGCTACTCTGAGGCAAGCTGGGGAAGAGGTTCACACGTGGTGTTCAGACGCTCTTTCTGCCTTCATCTGGCTAAGGACTGCACTGGCCTGGGCTCCAGGCTCCCAGGTACTTGTGGGGCATGCGGAGCTTTCACATATTCACACCTGCTTTTAGAACTGATTAAACCAGCCGTTCACCGGATGCGTATGCACACAGACCATGGGTCTTGTGTGTGTGTGGTATGATTGTGTATGTACAAGTGCACGCAGCGTGAATATATGTTTGTGCGTGTATGCAGAGGCTGCGTGTAAGGTCTCAGTTGCTCCCCAGCTGATTGAAATGTTTTTCTTACATTTTATTTGGGAGTGGGTGTAGAGGAACACGTGGAATTTTTATGTTAAGAAAAGCTTTTTGGTTTAACTGACTAGTCACTAGAGGTTCGTGTTCCCACCCCAGCTGTGGTAGAGTTGTTTACAAGTTGGAATTGGAATGACTGATGCAGGTGGCTCTGATTTGGTTAGGTGCCATGGTTCTGGCACCTGTAGCTTGTCTTTGGGATTGCGTGCCGCATGGGTTCATGGGAACTTCTGGCTCAGGGCATAAAAAGTCTGAAGCCCCGAGAATCAGGGTGGGCGTTGGTTAGTGGTTGGCTGGTTGGGTCGCTGTCGTTAGATAATTCCTGTGAGAACAAAGATGAGAGAGATTCAGGCTTAGGACAGCCTTAAAAAGGCTGTGAAATTTTCTACCTTTCTCTCTCTCTGTATTAAGGCCGCTTATAAAAGCAGTGAAGATTTCTAACTTTCCTTTCTCTTTCCCTAAATGGAGGGTAAAAGATTATAGCATACTGCTCCAAGGGGGTGTGCATGTGTGCACAGAGCACGCGTGGAGGTCAGAGGACAATTTTCAAGTCGGTTCTAGCCTAGGGATTGCTCTCAGGTCAGGCTCTGTAGCAGCTTACCCGCGGAGCCATCTCATCCAACCATCTTTTTTTTTTTTTTTTAAGTGATTTTATTTTTTATTGAAAATAAAGTTATTTTCATACAATTTAGTCCGATCACAATTTACCCTCCCCCATCCCCCAGATCCTCCCACCCTGCTGCCCTTCCAACTCCACATCTTCTTCTCTTAAACAGGCAAATAAAAAAGACAAGGATTTAAGAAAGAAAAAAAAGATGCTTTTTGGGAAGCAGGTGAAACACACATGCAGACAGACAGACAGACACACACACACACACGACCAGTAAGGAGGGAAAGAAAGCCCAAAGCAAGATGAGAACCCCAAAAAATCTCCAAAAATACCCGTGAGTTTGTGTTAGCCATCTGTCGCTGGGCGTGGGCCGACCCTTGAGCGTGGTTGTATACCCAGTGAGTCCAATGAGACGCCCTTGGAGAACTAATTTTCCCTGTATGAATGGATGTTAACTGGAGACAGCTTCCTGGTTGGGGATGGAAGCGCATGTCTTACTTCCCCATCTCAGCTCTGCGACTGGTCTGGATCTGTGCAGGCCCTGTGCGTGCGGCCACAGTCTCTGAGTTAGTATGTGTGTCAGTCCTGTTGTGACCGGAAGACACTGTCCTCAGTGTCATCCATCCCCTCTGGCTCTTGCAATCTTTCTGGCTCCTCTTTGGCATAGTTCCCTGAGCCCTGATGGGAGGGATTTAATGGAGACAGCCCCATTAGACTCAAAGTTGCGAGGTCTGCCGCTCTGCATATTGTTCAGTTGAAACCAATTTTTTTTTTTTTTTGAGACAAGAATTTCTCACTGGACCCAGAGCTCACAGATTTGGCTAACTTGGCAGGAAGTTCCAGGGGTCTTTTTGTGTGAGTATGTGTGTGTCTCTCTCTCACACACACACCCCACTGGGGTTACAAGCACGCAGCATTGTGCTTTTAAGCAGACAACAGGACTCAATTCCTTATGCTCGGCAACAAGCACTTTGCTGACTCAGCCTTATCTCCTGTATTTCGCTCTTTTTTCGTTAATTACCATATAACTGGATAAGCTTGAAAGTGCCCACTACCCAACATTAGAATCACAATGCGGGTGACACCCCATCTCCCTGTGAGCCCCTAGTCCATGCAATCTGCTCCACTATTTAATCCTAAACACTATCCTGGGTGAACTGTTTGAAAAGTAGAATCCTTTCTCTGTGTGTGCGTAGGTATCCCTCAATATAGTTCATTTTGTTTTGAAACAGGGTCATGTTGGCTTATTGCAGAAGGTGGCTTCCTCATCCTCCTCTGCCTCCCCCTCCTTCCCCCCTCCCCCTCCTTTGCCCTCTCCTCCTCCTCCTCTCTTCTTCTTTGGTTTTTCCAGACAGGGTTTCTCTGTTGTAACTCTGGCTGTCCTGGAACTCACTCTGTAGACTAGAATGGCTTCGAACTCACAGCGATCTGCCTGCCTCTGCCTCCTGAGTGCTGGGATTAAAGGCATACACCACCATCACCACTGCCCAGCTGCAGAAGGCTCAACTTCTTCCAACAGTGTTACTTTGCAGGAATGTGGGGTCTCCTTACTCTGCTCCCCACAAACATGGGGCTTGTGACCAAGGCAGAGTAATAGAGTAGAGATCTGCATCAGATCCTATGCCAGCTGCAGCCCCTCAGCTCAATTCTGGACTAAGTATTTCCTTTCTTCTGGATAAAGCCATGCACTTCAAATGTCTTTTTAAAAACTACATTTAGGGGTGGGAGACTGGAGAGATGGTTCAGTGGTTAAGAGTGCTTACTGCTCTTGCAGGGACTCCGAGTTTGCTTCCCAGCACCCACGTGGCAACTCACAACTGCATGTAACTCCAGCTGCACATCTGGCTGCACATCTGTCGCCCTCTTCTAGCCTCGGTGGGCTCCTGAATGCACATGGCACACATAAATTCATGCAAGCACACACATACGCACATAAATAAAATAAATCTTGAACAAAAATAGATTTGGAGGCCAGCAAGATGACTCGGCAGGTAACGGCACCTCTGCAGCACCTGGGGAACCTTCATGAAGGCAGGGACGCCCACAGTGGCCCTCACACCATGGCATGCACACCTCACTACCCCCAGTCCATGCACACAAAATAAGTCCATAAAAATGTAATACGATTTTTTAAAATATACTTTATCCAGCATCTTGGGCATCCATGAGGTTGTGGTTGCCTATCCAAGCTGGATGGAGGCTTGCAGCCACAGCAGCAGCTAGAAAGGGCCTGCAGCAACTGCACTGCAGCTCCTCATGGTAACCAGGAGGGGGCAGCACGGAGAAGCATGAAGGCGAGTTATAGGGCCCATCCAGGGACACTGCTGTCCCCTCCACAGAGATCCCTCTCAGGTGTCCCTCTCAGCAGCTGGCTGGGACCCCCCTGTCCCCAGAGCCTCTCTACTCGTTAAAAATATGAAGAGCTTAGCTGGAAAGATGGCTCAGTTGGTAAAGTACTTGCCATACAAGCATGTGGACCTGAGTTTGAATCCCCAGAACCCACATAAGGCCAGACACATGTGTCTGCCATCCTCATGTTCCTACAGAGACATGAGAGGAAGACAGGAGGATCCTGGAGGCTCTCAGATCACCCAGCCTGGAGCACACAGCAGCAAACAACAACAAAAACTTTCTGAAACAAGGCGGAAGGTAAGGGCTGACATCCGAGGTTGTCCCTAACCTCAACACATGTGCAGTTGTACACACACACATACACACACACACTCCTCTAAATGATGGGGACCTGGCAGAGTTCTCCCACTAGCTCTGTGCACACTGAGGACATGGACAGAGCTGCTGACCCAGCTAAAGATGCCCAGCGTGGCCTAGTGTGGGCATGTGGCAGCCGCTATCACAGCAAACACAGCCACTGGCTGGAGAAGGAGGCTAGCACCCCAACAGTGTAAAGGGATATGGGCTGTGGGGAAATCCTGGGTCCCCAGCTTAGTGTTAGTGATCAACTGCCTGCTTTGGTGATCAGCTTTGGGCCCAAGGAGACACCAGCTCCATCATCCAGCTTTCTCCAGGCCTGTGGACCCCTTTTTGGGGAGATACTAGGCAGTGTCACTTAGAATGATGGAGACAGGCATGGGGACCCCCACTTCAAGCCCAGGACTCAGGTAACTGAAGCTGGGTTCAGGCTGCAGTGAGTCTGGAGCCGTCCTGTACGTCCTCCTCCACAGCAAATTCCACACAGGCTCAAAGGAAGGACCAAAAGACAGGATCACACTGACTTGTTCTTATTTCCTGGCTGCAAAGGAGCTGCAGTCCTGGAGTAGAGTGCCAGCCAAGAAATCCCATCCACAGCCTCGCTTGAGGGAGCAGGGCTGTAATTCCAGCTTCTTGAGAGGCTGAGGCAGGAACATAGAAAGCTCACAGTCTGCTTGGGCTATAGAGCAAGTTCAAGGCCGACCTGGGCAACTCAGACTTGTTGCAAAACAAAATATAAAAAGAGGGGCTGAGGGCTGTAGTTCAGTGGTAGAGCACCTGCCTAGAATCCCCCAGTGAGAGAATAGGGGTGTGGCTCAGTGGTAGAGCACCTGCCTAGAATCCCCCAGTGAGGGGCTGGGGTGTGGCTCAGTGGTAGAGCCCCTGCCTAGAATCCCCCAGTGAGGGGCTGGGGTGTGGCTCAGTGGTAGAGCACCTGCCTAGAATCCCCCAGTGAGAGAATAGGGGTGTGGCTCAGTGGTAGAGCACCTGCCTAGTACATCGAGACCCTGGGTTCAATTCCCAGAACCAGAAGTAGGGGATAGGAGCAGTAGGGAACTATACCCATCACAATCAATATTAGATCCACCCAAGGCTTCTCCTATGCTGGCTAGGAAAAAAGGGTTGGCCATGTGCATGCCCTGTACCACAATGCAGATCCTGCACCCCTACTGTAAGAATATGAAAGATAGTTTATTGAATCTAAATTCTCCATTAAAGTCTTTAAACATAAAACCTCTGTAGGAAATGTCACAACTTAGTGTCATCTGTCATATAAATAAATATACACTAAGATGCACACTATCAACAGGTGTCCTCAACGTGAGGCCGCAACATGACTCAGTCAACTTGAAAACCCAGGATTGGCTGGACAGGGGGTGTGGGGCTTGGGGAGGCAGTGGGCGGGTGCTGGTGGCGCTGGCAAGGTTACAGGAAGCAGGTGCTGGGGGCAAGGGTCCTTTGGTTTATTAGGAAGGGGGCTTGCGGAAGCGGATTTTCTTGGCTGTTTCCACATCAGACTTGGCAACCAGAAATCGCATCTTCTTGCCTCCATGTCGGATCAGATCTACTGCCCTGAAATCAAGGAAAGGGGTGAAGACGGCACAGAAGAGCTGGTGGCAGCAGCCTCTAACCTCGGCCTCCCCCCTCCCAAGGATGCAGGGCTGGACTGAGGTGCCCTCTCCTGCCCCCTGGCTAGTCCTGTGTCCCAGGCCAGGTGTGGCACATACCTCATGTAGCTGACGCCCATCAGGCTGCTGCCATTCACCTCCAGGATTCGGTCTCCCAGTGACAGCCGCCCGTCAGACGCGGCGGGGCTCCCAGGAAGCAGGGTCTGTATGTAGAGTCCCGGGGCTCCCAGAGGTGTGTGCTGGGGAAGAGCAGAGGCCTCAGGATGCTGCTGGTGCTGACACGCTTTCCCCAGCAAAGACCCCACATTCCCCAACCCTCCCTGTGAACTTGCAGGCCCCTTGCAAATCATGGTCCCTGTGTGCCTCACAGGGCCCTATCATTGCTCCCAAAGGCAGGCCCACCAAACAGTCCAGACATTTCTCACTGGCCTTGACCATGATCAGACTGTAGAGGAGGAGTGTGCAAGAATGGAAGGAGGGGGCTGCGGTCCAGGGGTCCTCACCATCCCATCGATCAGGCCCATCCCCAGCCCCGAGGGGCCTCGTTCCAGCTCCACCATGAACATGTAGCAGAAGTCCTCTGTGCTGGAGCTGGGGCTGGAGGCCTCAGCAGGAGGCTCAGCAGTGGCCTGAGTGTCTCCTGGGCAGGCAGAGAAGGGGGAGGGGGGTGTATGGAGCCAGTGGCTTGGAGGCCAGCACTCACTCCCAGAGTCAGGACACGGGGACCTCTGGGAGGTCACAGAGATGTCTGCAAGACAGAGCATGGCAAGGTCTCCTGGAGCCCCAGGAAGATACCAGCTGGACAGAGCGTGACCCCAAGTCCAGGGGAGGGACAGGCCCAGACTCAGCAGGACATTATCCCCTCTGAGGCCAGCTGTTTTCCAGAGGTGAGGGACCCAGTGCATATGTGGAGCAACCCTCCACCACACCTCTTCTCTGTCCTGTTCTCCCTCCCCTGAACCAGGATGCAACTCTAAGTTCATCCTCTCTGAGGCCTGCATTGTGCCCAGACCCTGTCTCAGGCCCCAGCTTAACAGAGGCCCACTGAGGCCACGTGCCTCTCTCCCTACAGCAGAGCTTGTGTCTGAGTGGGGACCTCAGGACAGAGCTTGACCAGAGAGTTCTGAGCTCCAGCTCCAGAACCTGAGTGGGTAGCTTGCTTGCCCTGTTCCGAGTGCCCATGTCAGGGTGCCTTCAAACTTAAGGAGAATCGAGGACACGATGGTAAGAGTCCTCATGGGGCCAGGTGAGCCCCACCGCACACACATGTGCATCTATACAGACTCATACTAATGCACATGTGTACCCACCTGCCCATGCTGTCCCTGAACAGGCACTAAGAAGGACGTTCTGGACACGGCACTGGCTGACTCAACACCCCAAGGACACCTACTATCAAGACACAAGGTAGGGTCTGCTGCCCAGTCATGAGCAGACCAGGCCTCACCTTCCGGAACCGCACCAGGGGGACCACCTGGTCCATTCCTCTGCCCTTCCAGGAGTGCTTTTCCACAGAGGCCGCTGGGTTCTGGCCAGGTGTGAGCTCCAGGCTCCAGGCCCAGTGGTGTGCTGGGAGGAGTGAGCAGGCAGGAGGGATCGGTGTGCAGAGAGCCAGCCTGGGAGCCCCTGCGTTCCCCTCGGGTTAGCTGTCTTCCAGGGGGACCCTGTGCCCGGGGAGCTCCAGTGACAGGAAGAGAATGGGCAGGGGCAGTTTCAGCAGCTCCTCTGCCTGGATCCCTATTAGCCACGGGGCAGCCATGACCTTCTGGGTACCCCTCGGGAATGGTGCGGTACAAGCCCTGGGAAGAGAGGTGGGCAACAGCTGAGGCCCAAAAGGGATCAGCCAGGTGCCCATGGTGCCTCCCTGTGAGGGAAAGAGACACAGGGGCTACCCACAAGCCACCCCAGAGAATATGGGCCCAGCCAGGCCATGCCAGGCACAAAGAATGAGGGAAGATGTTTACAAGCCTACACCAAACCAAATGGAGCCCCAGATCTCTCGGTCATCCCTGCTGCACCCCCACTCACCCTAGACAACCTGACAGTCAACGGAGAGCCCTCTCAGGTCAGCTTATGGCTATGAGCCACAGGCTGCTAGAGTGACTCGGGCCCCCTCCACCAACATCCCTGTCCCACTCTACCTCAATGCCCTCAGGCTGGGCAGGCCCACTGTCAGGGCTAGCTTGGCCCCGCAGGCCCCACAGGAAGTGTCGGATGTAGAGCAGGTGCTGGTAGACGCTGTCCTCCAGGCAGTCGGCCTCCAGGTCCACCTGGAAGCCCTGGCTCGGCAGAACGATGGGCGGTGGGTTTTCATAGGACTCCAGGACATCCTCTGCAGTGGAGTGAGTGGGGGCTCTGGAACCCGGCCTCTCCTCTCCTCCCTCCATCGACTAGGCTGCATGGACTGAGCGTGTGTGCGTGTGTGTGTGTGTGTGTGTGCGTGCGCACACACCCTGACACTAACCATGTGTCACTAGGACACGCGTATACACACTGGGATGATCATATGTGCAGGTCCTGGTTGGGGAGGGAGGCAGGACCCTCTGAGCTCCCAGCACAGAGCCTGAACACCGGGAAGCGCGAGTGTTCTGATGTCAATTAGTAACTGGACCCAGTGGGATCGAGTGGACCCACGAGCACTGTTCAGAGGCATCCTCTGTGCCCAGCCAGTGGTAACTGGGGAAGAGGAAGCCAGTGGGAAGCCTGTGCATACCCTCAGCCGACTGTCCACCAGCCTGCACACTGTTGACACACCGTGAGTAAACGTTTGTGAAGGAAGCTGTGTATGACATACAAACTGAAATGTGCACATGTGTATCCATGTGTATGCCTCCACAGCTCCACCAGGGCATGCGTGTGAGCCTGTTTGTGAACAGCATGTGTGCTTAGAGCTGAGGAATGTCTCCAGGAGGCTTTGGAACCTCACCCTGCCCTTCATTCCCTGACCAGCTGTGTGCCAGTTGAGCCCCAGGGTGACGCCTAAGAGCAGAGAGACAGACTCTACGATGCGGGCAGTGGGACCCTGGGTAGAGATGCTGGAGGGGGAACTCCTGTGTTCCTGCCTCAGTGGGCTGCTCTGGTGCTTCTCTGGGCTTGAGCTGGGGAGTTTCTACCCCCCAACCCCCACCTTAGCTCGAGGCTTGGCCGAGGGGATGGCTCACCTGACTGGAAGGCCTCAGGGCTGTCTTGGGCTCCTGGCTCCCAGGCGCTCATAGGACCCATGGCAGAGGCCAGCTGGTACTGAGTCAGCAGCCGATGCAGCTGAGCTGGGTTCAGGGCAGGGAATGTGGCCCGCAGGGTGGCCCAGCTCATCTGGGGACAAGGAGCTTGGGTCAGAGACAAGGCAGCCCCCCACCCACAGATGCAGGCAGAGTCCCCCTCAGTCAGGGTTCTAGCCCCATCTTTCCACCCCAGAGGTGGGCAAGCAGGGAGGTAAATGAGGAGTCGCAGCAGAAGACACCACACTGGCCGCCTTATCCAAGTGATGAGGCTAGCCTGGGCTACAGGGTAAGACCCTGACTCAAGAAACCATGATAGAATGGGAAGAAGAAGGAGGGAAGGAAGAGGGAAAGCCTGTGTGTGGTGAAACAGGCAGAAGCAGCAGCATCTAGGCTTTCACTGTGAGGTCTGAGCTCAGGGAGGGACATCCAGGCATGGTGGTACCCTCTTGTAATCCCAGTCCTCTCAGGAGGTGACAACAAGAGATCAGGAGTTCAAGCCCAGCCTGGGCTACACAGCAAGTCTGATGCCAGGCTAGGCTAACAACTAAATAAACAAAACCAGAAACATAAAGCTCCCTAGAGGTCCCCTAACAAAAGCCAAGCCAGCCAACTGGCAGTCACCTGGCTGCCTGCTTGCTCACCCTTCTCTCTCCTTCCCCTGCTGGAGGCCTCCTTTCCTGGCTTACCCCTTCCGTTCTAGAGATGCACAAGTCCTCTATGGCCTCATGACAGGCAGAAAGAGGGGCACATGCCCAGGGGACCACGGCTTTGCTCTGGAATTTTCTCCTCTGGCACGGGCAGCTCAAGCATCCTGGGCTGCAGAATTTAGAGGCAGACTTCAGACTTCCGGGTGGCCCTTAAGAAGTCTCTCTGCTCACAGCCCTGTTTTATTCTGCTCCAGAGGCTCTAGCCTGTCCCTGTCCATGGTGCCAAAGTTCTTAGTAAAGTCCCGCTGGGTCAGGGTAGGGACAGCCTGTAATTTCCCACCACCAGCTTTTCTCTTGGCGCTTCTCTGGCCTTAGCTTTTTGTCTTTCCTTTCTTTCTCTCCACGGCTTGGTTTTCCTGCCAACAGCCACAGGCCTGAGCTGCGGCCATCCAGTGTCTATGCCCCAGGGACAGCCAGAGCCTTGGGGCTGTTGGAGGAGGGTCAGGAGCTGACCAGGGCCACACTCTTACTGGCAACCTCTCTACCCACCCCTAAACCCCAAGATGCACAGGGGGAAGAGTTTTGTTGGTTTTTTTTGTTCGGTTGTTTTTTGGTCTGTCATTTCTGTGGTTTGTCAGGGAGGTTGTCAGGTTGTCAGGGAGAGAACCAGCCAAGGACCACATCCTCCCTTCCCCCCCTCCCCCCCTCCCCGACACTGCTCTTCTCTCTGGTGTTTGGGTGGCACTCTTGGGGAGATTCCCTCTACTCTTAAACATCCCACCCTGCCACGGGGCCTTTTTACTTCTGCACCTGTTGTTTTAATTTACGAGAATCCTTGCTTGGTTTTGTTTATTCGGCCAGGGTCCTGAACCAGTTAGATGGCTCAGCAGGTAAAGGTGCTTGTCACCTGACCACCTGAGTTGAAACTCCAAGACCCACACAGTGGAGAGAGAGAACCAACTCCTCCCTCCAAGTTGCCCTCTGACCTGCAAATGTGCGCATGCCTACACACATGCTCACACATGGTAAATAAATACACGGAATTTAAAAAAAATTAATGGGGCTGGAGAGACGCCTCCACTGTTAAATGTATTTGCTGCTCTTCCAGAGGATCTGTATCAGCTGCGCCCAGCAGTAACTGCAGTTCCAGGGGAACCAGCACCCTCCTCTGTGGGCACCTGCACACACGTGACATTCATTCCCCTATACAGACTCACATACGCTAAATAAAAATGAATCTTTAAAAAGATTTTTAAAGGACAGGGTCCCTTTATGAAGCTCAGGCTGACCTTGAACTCATGATCTTCCCACCTCAGCCTCCAGAGCACAGGGATTACCAAGCGTGGGTCACCATGTCTGCCCCCAAGAAATCCCTTTGTTATCTCATTTACAGACACATTATTATTATTTTGTTTTTCAAGACAGGGTTTCTCTGTGTAGCCCTGGCTGTTCTGGAACTCAATTTGTAGGCCAGGCTGACTTTGAACTCAGAAATCTGCATGCCTCTGCCTCCTGAGTGTACCACCACCATCCAGCATAACAGACACATTACTATTTATGAACACTGTTCCTTCCCTTACTTCCAGAGGATAGAAATAATCTTTTTTCCTTTGCAGTTGCTTTTTGCTGGCTAGTCTGAGGTCTATTTGAATAAAACTCTGTGGCTAAGGACATTTATTTTTAGAGGTTTAAGAAGCAACGGCCATGAAGAATATGGACGGGCTCTGTGTGGACAGCAAGACTAAAATATCTATCTGGCTCTTGGCAGAACAAGCTTGCCACTTGTCACATTCCACCCTCTGGCCCACAGTGCTCCCACCAGGGGCCTGGCCTTGCTTGGCTGGCTTCACAGTGGGGACCTGATCTCACACGGCTACAGGACAGTGTGGGAAGGGCAGGCACCTAGTCGTGCAGACTGGAGCAGCCCGGGAGTCCTAGCTGCTTCCTTCCTGCATGTAGCCCTCATTCAGACACCACACAGACCCTGGGCTGGAGAGATTGCCCAGGAGCTTGTTGGCCTCACAAGCCCAAGGACCTGGGTTGGATCACGAGAACCCGTGTAAAAAGGCAGGTACCGTGCATGGAATCCCAGCTTCGGGGAAGACAGATCACTGGAACTCACTGGCCTCCTAGCCTACCTGTGTCTCAAACAAAAAGTGAAAGGCGCCTGAGAAATGACATTCAAGGTTTCTGTCCTCTGACCTACACACACACACACATACACACACACATACACACACACACACACACACACACACACACACACACACACAGAAACTCCACAAATCTGAAATGCACAACTCGATGGCTTTTCTCAAAGGAACATCCCTGTGTCCAGCTCCAAGGATGGCCTGGAGCCAAAATGGCTGGCAGTGACAAGCCAGAGGTCTCTCTAGCCACCACTGCGGGTTCCGTGTGAGCTGAGTCCCATGAGCCCAGTGTCTGGGATGCCGAGACACAGGCATGAGATGCTTTTCTTTCTTTACTCAACCCAATCTGGTATGTAGTCCAGGCTAGCCTCAGACTTGCAACAATCCTGCTTCTGCCTCCAGAGTGCTGAGCTTTCAGGCATGAGCCACCACACCTGGTGGGACTGCTCGTTTTGATCAGCTGGCTGTCCCAAGCCTGCCCAGGGCTTTGCCTGGGGCTGAACAATGCAAGTCGTGTTGCCCAGTGAGCTTTGAACACAAGTCCTGGACACAGAGGGCAGATTTTATGCTGGACTGCTCCACCGCCCACTCCCATGGATGCTCACCATCTTGAGACAAGGTAGAGAAGAAACCATTGCATGGTTTCCATTGGCCACTGGGACGGACGCTCAGAGGAAGAAGGTGCCAAGTGTGGAGGGATGGGGGGGGGAGCGAGGGCCCTAGTTTCCTATTGCTGTGATGGTAATGACCATGAACCTGAGGAGGAAGCCAGGCGTGGGGCTAATCCCACAGGGCTGACTGGCTGAAGACCCTCCTCAGTGGGCAGCGGGCCCCCCGGGTGGTTCCAGGGACAACCCACCTCCTGGCATCTGGGTTGTGACTAGGTCCCTCATGGGTGTGGGAATGAGCTGTGTCTCTGGCTGGCTCTGGGACTGTCCCAGCTTTTAGAAGCTACCAAACCTCCAGGCTCTCAACAGCGGCCACTGGGAGCTGAGCCCTCTCTCTCCTCCCATCCAACTCTCTTACCCACTCTACAGATCTGTCTGACTAGACTGGGCTCATAGATCGTGCCCTCCTCTCCAGGTCCTTCATCTTGGTCACACCTGCAGATTGCCCTTTGCACATGGAGTGACCAGCACGGGGTCCAGGACTGCAGTGGCACTGATGGGGTTATGTAGCCTGGCGTGGGTGGGGACAGTTGAAGAACTAACCAACACTGTGAGTTACCCAGAGAAGATGTGAGTTCCCAGGTGCAGAGCCTAGGCTTTGTAAGCCAGTGACCCTAGAGTCATAGCCCTTCTCTGCACTTGTGCCCGTGCCCTCCTACCTGGACGAGCTGAGCTCTGGGAGTGGCCAGCAGGTGCAGGGTGCAGGAGAGCTTCCGAAAGAAGCGCTCAGCAGGTGCTCCGAGGCCAGCGCTCCTGGCCCACTCCAGGAACTGCTGCAGGCGGGCGCAAGCCTGGACACCCCTGGGCCAATGGAAGCAACTCAGAGAGGGCCCTGGAGAGGGAAGACAGGATGAGACCCACGCACCAGGGTCCCCAGAGCACGTTCTCCCTCTCCAGGCTACCTCAGTACCCTACTTCAGTTTCTAAGACAATGCCGACTCTCTACGTCCTCTCTGGGCAAAGGAAGAAAGAGATGAAGGAGACAAGGTAGAAGGCAAGAGGGACTGTAGCAGCCAGCAGCCCGGCCCCTCCCCCCCGACACCATCCGTCCATGCGGTAACAGGCTCATGCTGTGGCTGAACCCTGTTCGATACCCAGGGCCCCAGCAGGTGACAGAGACATGGCAACTCAGTAAGGTAGGGCCAAGGGTTAGGCCATAGCAAACCTGTATGGCTGCCTCAGTCTGGGCCCCTCTGCAGCCTGGTGGCAGGTACTGGAGCTTATACTTCCTACAAGGCATGCTCTGAGCCTCTGTCCTACCCTGGGAGCACACTTAGCTTTCCCAAAGGAACCCATGTCCCAGCCCCAAGCTCCACTCACCCTTGTCCAGCAGCTGGTTGAGGAGCAGTGTGCCCGAGAAGAAGAAGAGATAAGCAAGCATCTGGGAGGCCACCTCAGGGTGCATCTGCAGCTGCTGCAGGAGGTCCGAGGTGGCCTGGAACACAGACACGACGCGCCGAAGCTCCTCGGGCAAAGCGGGGCCTGAGCGCCAGCTCTCCCTGCGCTCTGTCTGAAATGGAGGGCATTCCAAGAGAGCCGGGAGGCAGACATACAGGCACTGCAGGAAGAGGGAACCCCAAAGTCACGTACAGGGTTGCTGGGACTGAGCCAGGAGTCCCCAACCTAACAAGCTCCTGTTCCAGCCCAAGGCAATGGTTAGAACGAAGCCCAGCAGGAGCTGTCCCCTGGGACTAACAGAAGCAGGGACGGGAGCTGCAGGTGCAAACAGGGCTGGACATGGCCTCACCCAGCAGTGCTGTAAAGGGCACCATGACCAGGACCACAAGGCTAAACTGCGGTGGCGCTCCTAGTATGGGACAGGGCAGGAGCAAGGGGCACTCTCAGGGACAGTGGAACCAGTGTTTGCTTCCTTCCTGCTGGAGCTGGCTCATGCCAGTCCCCTCCCTCCTGCCCAAGGCCCTAGGAGAGCCACCATCTACAGCACGGTGGCAGCACACACCTTGGAGAGGTAATACACACACTGCTGGAAAGCGTAGAGCACCACCTCCTCCAAGGCCGCCATAGCCTCCTCGCTGGCCGTCAGTGTGCAGGAGAACAGCGACTCCTTGGAGCCTGTGGGGGGAGGGGCCACAAGAGGACAGTCACCAGCACAGCATGTGGATGCGGGTCCACCAGGCCAGGAGCAGCCAGGACTCCACCCTCTGCCCAGCTCCCTGCTGAGGCTCTGCCTGGAACACCCATCTGGCTTTAGAGGTATGGCGATCCCAAACCAGGCCCAGGCAGTCACGCTGGGCAGTCGGAGCAGGAGACCAGACACGTGTCCACATGTCTCCATGCTACTGAGACAGCACAGAAATTGTGCTTCCTCCCATCTCCACTTCTTGCCGTGTCATGCAGGCCTTTACTACTGGGCTCTCTTTTTTAAAGACAAGCTGCGCAGCCCAGCCGTGAACTCACTCTGTAGCCCAGACTAGCCTTGAGCCTACAGTTGTCCTGCCTCAGTCTCCTGAGTGGCTGGGTTAGGAGACCCAAGCTGCAAGGCCGTGTTCTCCATCAGAACTGGCAGTTCCACTGCAGCAAGCCCGACCCAAGCCTGAAAGGCACCTGTCTAACAATACAGGTCAAAACACCTACATGGCAGCCCGTTGGGAAGCTGTCACACGGCTCTGGAGCCAAAACACTCTTAAGAAAACAGAAACCTCAAGCTGGGCAGGTGGTGGTGGTGCACGCCTTTAATCCCAGTACTCAGGAGGCTGAGGCAGGAGGATCTCTGTGAGTTTGAGACCAGCCTGGTCTACAGAGTGAGTTCCAGGACTGCCAGAGTTACAACAGAGAAATCCTATCTCAAAAAAAAAGAAAGAAAGAAAGGAAGGAAAGAAGGAAGGAAGGAAGGAGAAAATAGAAACCTCCCAGCTCCCGGGAGGTAGAGGCAGACAGATCTCTGTGAATTTGAGGTCAGCCTTGTCCACACAGCAAATTCCAGGGCTATACAGTAAGACCCTGTATAAAAAATAATAAAACAACAACAATAAACTAAAAAGAACAAAGAGAGAGAGACCCAGTTGCTACACACTCCATCCCAGGCCTGGAGGGCTGTAGAACCCAACCACCTGAAAATCCAGATTCACCTCACTCCGGGGGCAAGGGCAAAGAGTGGCTGCTGGGAAGAGGAAACAGGTATCAGTACACTCCGGGTGTCTGTCTAAGACACTCCAGCAGACACCTGAGATGGTAAATGGGACCCAAAGCCACAGGGGTCCAGGACCAGGTGTCCCTCAGTCACTGAGGAACCAGGCCTCACCTGGCAACCACAAAGTGGGTACAAAGACACTACACAGATGCAATGAGCCCCGCCTCCCACTGCAGTTGGCCCTCAGACGCAGGGCCACAGGTCCCTTCTGCAACTGGGATAGGTCTGAACAACCCTAGGGCCCCACTGACGCACAGAGAATAAGCAGCTTTGATGTCACGATGGCGCAAAAGCTCTGGCCCCAGGTCCCCAGGTGCATGGTCAGGACACGGGACCCACCACAGGTCGTCATGGGCTCCTGGGCTCTGTCAGAACCACCTAGGCTGTCTCCAGCCCCACAGAGTCCTCAACAGACACATATCAGTGAAACTGCCCAGGGCCTCAAGGCCTGGCCCCACACCACCTTTTATTTATTTGTCTGTGTGTGTGTGTGTGTGTGTGTATAGGCCCCTCGCGCTGGGGCCTGGGCTCACTGTCTAGGCTAGGCTGGCGGCCAGTGAGCCTGGGGAGCTCCTGTCTTCCAGGACTGAGTGTGGGGATGATGTGTGCACACCACCACAGCTGGTTCTTTACTTGAATGCTGGGTTTGGTCCTTGTGCTTGTGCAGACAGCGCTTACCGACTGAGCCTGGTCCCCAGCACAGTTCATGATGTCACCTTCATAAAGCTTTCCCCACCCCACCCCCTGCTCCCCTCTCAGCAAAACCTCCTCTCCTGGGGTATTTTGGGAATCTGGATATTTGGAAACACTAATTTTTAAGGCACATTTCCCATACTCTCATCTCTGAAACTGACACGCCCCCAACTTACAGCTATGATTGGCAGCATTCTTCCTTTCTGGAATAACTAGGTATCTCTGAACCCCTCGCTTAGTTAACAGTATGTGTATGTGTTCCCTCCCAGTAGCCTGTGCACAGCTCCAGCCTCCCGCAAGCAGAACAGAACACGCTATAGTTCGTGTGCAGCATGAGACGACAGGGGCCAGTGAAGCGCCCTATGGCAAGTCTCAACCACAAGCGCTGACCTCACGTGTGATCCCCAGTGGACTGGCCAAAGGCCAAGAAAGCTCCAGCCTTCACAGGCACGTGTGCTTGAAGCCCCCCATGCCACCGCCAACTGTGCCTGGAGGCAGGGCTGGCCCGGGCACCGCAGGGCCATACCTGTGACATCCAGCTCCTCCTCCATGCTCTGCATGTACAGCGGGCATTTCTGCTGGATGAAGTACAGGAGCTCGATGGAGTTCGACATCCAAAACAGAATGTGCTGCAGGTCGGGAACCAGGTCGGCCATGGGGAAGCTGGCCCAGGAGATGGGTTCCTGGCTACCAAGACAGAAAGATGACAGATTACTCTAGGTGCAGATGAGGAGCCGAGTCTGCTGCTCCATCTGCTTGGGTACAGTCATCTTCATGGGACATTAACAGAAGCAGGTACTGATGTCAATTCCCAAGAAGTCAGGAACCTATTAGAGACTCCAACATCTAATGGGAAGGACAGCTAGGCACCCAGGACCAGCGGGAGAGAACTCTGGTAAGAATGCTGCCTTCGTAGCTTTCCTTCTGGAAGCAGATGAGCAGCTATGAGGGCTAGAGCACTTGTGTAACACACACACACACACACACACACACACACACACACACAGGCATAAGGTGGGGGTAGGGCTTACTATCCATGGCTTTGGGGACCAGAAACCTGAGTACATGTGTGCTATTTGGACAAAGGAATAGGACCATTAACAGATTATTTCTCAGAGGAAACAGACTGACAGAACTATCTGAAAGATTAGTTAAGTACTACTTGATCAGAGATGTCAGGAATGTGTGAAGGTGATGAATTAAGAGGCAACAATCAGGGGCTCAGTGGTAGAGCCCCTGCCTAGAATCCCCCAGTGAGGGGCTGGGGTGTGGCTCAGTAGTAGAGCACCTGCCTAGAATCCCCCAGTGAGGGGCTGGGGTGTGGCTCAGTGGTAGAGCACCTGCCTAGAATCCCCCAGTGAGGGGCTGGGGTGTGACTCAGTGGTAGAGCACCTGCCTAGAATCCCCCAGTGAGGGGCTGGGGTGTGGCTCAGTGGTAGAGCACCTGCCTAGAATCCCCCAGTGAGGGGCTGGGTGTGGCTCAGTGGTAGAGCACCTGCCTAGAATCCCCCAGTGAGGGGCTGGGGTGTGGCTCAGTGGTAGAGCACCTGCCTAGAATCCCCCAGTGAGGGGCTGGGGTGTGGCTCAACAGTAGAATGTTTGTCTATAGTCAATGAGGGCCTGAGGAGTAAAGCTCACTGATAGAACAGTTCACTAGCTTGTGCAAGACTCTGGGTTCAATCCATAGCACCACACCAAAAAAGAAAAAAGAAAAGAAACTGGTGGAAAGCAAAGCATGTTCTTCAGACTTAGTGGCAATCATTAGAAAATCCCAGCATGGATACAGTCACTGGAGGTCACCTCCTGAGGTCTGTGAGGGGAGCTGGACCATTCCGGTTCCCACACTCCTTCTGCAGGTTTTGGTGTGATATCCACACAGGGGGCACTGTTACTCTGGTTAATAAAAACAGAACCAGGCGCTGATCCTAGTACCCAAGATCAGGAGGTCCTGGGCGGCCCAGACCCTCCTATAGCCAGCCAGGGGCAAGGTTCCTTTCATCCCAGGCTTATTGCTTTCCAGCTAATCATCCCCTTCTCAGAGGACGGTGGTAATGGCTAGTACCCTCTTCCCTTGATGTCCTTCCTGCCCCAGACTGGCTCTCACAGACTCTGGGCCACCCCAAATCATCTCCCCTGCTGAGTCTCCCAGTTCCAAGAAGTATGTGGGTGTTGACCATTCAGTGTGACTTGCATCTACTTTTTATTGCCCTGGCCAGACTCTTGGGACCCCTGTGGGACTGTGTTGGACTCAGTTGGCTGGTTTGGACTGAGCTGAGAGCTCTGACGATTCACTAAAATGTCAACACGCAGTCATTGGTTTTTTTTTTTTTTTGAGTCAGAATTTTGCCATGTAGCCCTGGCTGGGTTTGAACTAGAGAACTTCCTGCCTCAGCTTTCCAAATGCTGGCACTACCATGCCTGGCACAATTCCTCGCCTCCTCAATGAACCACCTTAGGTCTCTGAGGCTTAGAATAGTGAACTCTCCCATAAGCCTCTACAGGCACACCTGCTGAACATCCCACCAGGTATGTGCCTCCGGAACCATGAGCACTCCTCAAAGGATCACCCCAAGATCTCACTGGGCTCCTGTGAGGAAAAAGTCCCAGAATCTCTCCCTGGCAGCCTCAGTGTCCCTCACTGGGGCAGTTTTTAGGGCTGCTTTTCCACCTATCACAGGGCACCCAGATATGCAGGCCTAGGAGCAGGCACAAGGCTCCCTAACCCAGCCTGTGCCTGGACAAGATCAAAGGTGAAGACTGTGGAGCTACAAGTGCCTGGCATCTGATGTTCCTACACAGCCTGGGCCGCCTGAGGAAAGGGACACACCCTGGAAGCATTTGGGGACTACATGGGGCAGCTGTGTGGGAGTCACGAGGAAAGGTCTGGCCTTTCTCCTGCTGTCCCAGGGCTGCCTGACTCTCCCCTGCTGTACCAGGTTCTAACTGGCCATCAATCTCACTTCAGTCCACAAACAACGGTGATCTCTCTGTCCTGTGCCTGGGTGGAGAAGCTGGCTAGTGACCATCTCTCCTGTGTTAGCTGCTAAGCAGCTACGGTCTCTACGCAAACCTGACTTATATACACTGGTGTGCAGAAGAGTTGCACGTGGTCAGCAGAGCGCTCATTTGGTTTTTCAGAGCCCACTTCCATTTTGTTTTCAAAATTCACTGCCTTCCTCAGTTTCCCCAGGAACTCGAAGGAGTTCCCCACACTGGGAAGTAAGCCAGCATGTATCTCACAGCCTAGAGAGCCAGGCAGCAACAGCACCGGCACAGCACAAGGCAGCCCCTATAAGCAAGGAGAGCCTGAGAGCCCTCTGGCAGCCAGCAGCCTGCACATTAGCCATCTCCAGGCCAGTGAAAGACACTATCTCAAGGGAATAAGGCAGAGAGTGCTGGAGGAGGGCATGGTCTCTGCAGGTGCCCGCACCCCACCCCAACACACACACATGCACACACACATACATGCACACACACATACACACACACATACACACACATATACACACACACACATACACACACATACACACATGCACACACACATACACACACATACATGCACACACACATACACACATGCACACACATGCACACACACATACACACATATACACATTCATACACACACATGCACTCACACATACACACACATACATGCACACACAAACACACATACACACACATACATACATGCACACACATACACACATGCACTCACACATACACACACACATACACACATACACACACATACATACACACATACACACATACATACATACACATATACACATACACATATACACACACATACATACATACACACACAGACACACACAGACACACACACACACACACACACACACAGCAGATGGACACATTTCCTGACCCCAGGCCCAGGAGGTGGGTCACCACACAGCTGCACAAAGTCACTCCAGGATGACATCAGCCAGGAGGGAAACAGTCCACGCTGAGGGAGGGGAACCAGAAATAATGATTAGAGGGAAAAACAACAAACACTGGCGAGGAAAAGAGCGAGGCTAAGTCAAGATAAACACGGATTAGAAATGCAAATTACAGCATGAGGTGCCTTGGGAAATAACAGGGCTGCAACCGGAGCAAAACAAGTCATAAAGTGAGAGGCAGGCCACGGGGAGCCGAGGAGAGATGTTGGTGTTTGCGGTGGGGTAGGGGTGCGTGTGGAGTGTAGAGTGTGGGAGGGGTGTGGGAGGTGGGGTGGGGTGTATGTGGGAGGTATGAATGTGTGGCGTGGGTATGTGTGGGAGGTGCAGGGGGAGGCGGTGTGGTGGGAGGGGCATGAGTGTGGGATGTAAGAATGGTGAAGGGTGTACAGTGTCTGTGTGTGGTGTGTGGTCTGATGTGTGCATGGTATGTGATGAATGTTTGATGTGGTATGGTGTGATGTGTAGTGACGTGTGTGTGTGTGGCATGTGGTGTATGGTGTGGTGTGTGCTGGGTGGTTCTGTGTGGTATGGTGTGTGTGTGTGTGTGTGTGTGTGTGTGTGTGTGTTTTCAGAGAACGACCTCAGGTATAATTCCTTGGGAGCACTACCTATTTTGCTTCAAGAGCAAGGGTCTCACTGATCTGAGGCTCGCTGATTTGCTGGCTGGCCACTGAGCCCTGGGATCTAGCTGTCAGGCCATCTCCAGTGCTAGGGTTACAAGCATGTGTTTTTGTTTTTTAATGTGAGTTCTGTGTATCAAGCTCAGAACTCATCAGAATTCAAGCCCCCTCCCTTTTTTAAAAATATTTTATTTTCTCGAGACAGAGTTTCTCTGTTGTAACTCTGGCTGTCCTGAAATTCACTCGCAGAAATCTGCCAGCCTCTGCCTCCCATGTGCTGGGATTAAAGGTGCATACTGCCACCGCCTGTTTTAGAATCAAGTTCTTATGTTTCAGGGTAAATACTTCTCATCTCCTGCCACTTTGAAGCCACTAGGGAGAGTTTCTAAAATCCAACTACATAGGAAAATGTGTTTTAAAAGACACTTGGCACAGTACACAGAAACAAGAATCCATTAACACAGAGAAGCAGGCATGGTGGCACGTACCTATGATCCCAGCACTTAGGAGGCAGAGGTAGGAAGCTCCAGTTCTAGGCTAGACAATGAGTTCCAGACTATCCTGGGCTGAATTCAAAAAATCCTAATTCAAAAATCCAAGGGCTGAGACCAATGAGATGGGGTAGAGCCCGGCCCTGAATGTGGGTGACACCACCCCACAGGGTGGAGAACCACACAGAACAAAGCTGACAGAGAGGAGGAATCCCACAGGCACAGGCATTTCTCTCCCTGTGTGCCTCCTGGGTGCCACCAGGTGGCAGCTGTTCCTCCGCATCCCACTGCTATGATGCACCCCACAGTCCCGGAGCCCAGGCCAGCCTCAGCTGACACCTCTGAAACTGTGAGCCCAAACACACTTTCCCCCCTTAACCTGCTTCTGCCAGGTATTTTGTCACAGCAATGAAAAACTAACAACCAATCACAGACAGGAAGGGCGTGGTTTGGAGCGGATGGTTGCCCAGACCTAGAGGAAACTTGAGAAGCAGACCCCACGTCCACAGAGCAGAGGGCGTTAACTCTCAGACACAGACAAGAGACACAAATCTGGCAGGCTGTGAGCAGGCTAGGCCCAGATGTGAGTTTATGGGACTGACTGCTGTGTTCCGTACTGCTTTGTGTTCTTGGCGTGAGTCACTATTTTCAAAAGGAAAAACGAATTTTTTTAAAAAAAGCCACGAGCACGCATTAGGAGTGGAAACAGAACTCTGAAAGTTCTGGAAACACAGCAGAATCAGCTGCTGCTACAGGGAAGGCCTCAGCTCTTCCTGTCAGTGGGGAAGCAGGGTCCACCCCAAGCCTACACTCCTTTCTGCCCAGGCCCTAGGCCACTTGGCAGATGGGCCCTGGGACGGAAGGTTCTCCTCTGACCTGCACTTCCAGGTGCAGCAAGAGGACTGCGTACACTCTCCTGTGGTCTCCACAACCCCTAGGGTCCCCTCAAGCCTGGCTGTCCTGAGACAAAGCCCTTCATCGCAGCTGTCATAACAGGACTGATACCTTTGCAACTCTGAGATCTGGCATGTTGTCAATTGTCCTTTGGTATCAGCGCTGTCTCTGGCTAGTTTGCATAAAGCCCTGTCAGGCCAGGAAGCAGCTTCTGGTACCCCATGCAGCTGCAGGTCCCAGGGAGCCTGACTCCCACCCACTCCCAGTCAATGTCCATATTTGGCTTTGGCTTGTGACACTGACAGGAACGGCAGGTAGCCTGAGCTCAACTCCACCTGGCAGGCATTGACGATGGCGGGTCCTCAGCCCTCTGTCCTGACCTCTGTACGTCTTTTGATCCTGTTGTACAAGGAGGACGTTGTTGCACAACCCTGAAGCACCCATAAACAACAGTGTGGTGCTGATTCTGAAGTAGGAACATGCTACCAGCAGGTGGAGCCCTTGGTCCCCAATTCCAGTCCCTTCCCAGGCTGCTCTGAGCTGAGACCACCTTCAGCTCAGCCTCATGTCAGCATGACAGCATGGCTTCATGGGCTACATTCACGCATGCAAACACCCACACGTATCACAGGAACTGTCAGGGGGGGCTTTTTCTTTTAAATACAGGGTCTCATGTAGCCCAGGCTGGCCTCAAATGGCCTCACTATTTGCCGAGGATGACCTTGAGTTTCTGATCCTCCTGCCTCCACATCTGAGTGCTGGGATTACAGGCATGCACCTCCACTCCTGGGGACAGAACCCAGGACTTCCTGCATGCCGAGCAAGCACTCTACCAACTAAGGCACACCCCCAGCCCTGGACCTGCTTTTCTGAGCATCATCTCTTAGTACACGTATGCTGGAAGGGCCTCCACTGTAGTTCAGAGTCCCTCTTTGTATATACCCTACAGATATGCCACTGCTACCTAGACAAACCGCCCAGAGAGGGCATCTCACAGAGGCTTCCATTCTGGGAGGGTGGGTGCTATTGGCC